>SKCR01055092.1:0-139961 GCA_019454045.1 Zanthoxylum bungeanum | reverse complement strand
GTGCAAATAGTGACGCTATGGGTCATTTTGTCCAACATCCACATCTAAGATTGCATGCTTAAAAGTACATCAAATAGCAACGAACATACAACTTCATTGGAATATTGTATTCATGGAAACACAAGCACACACTAACCACACAAGCACACATAAAGGCGAATCAAATAATGACGAACATGTGATTTCATAGACATATCATAAACAAATAGCCATTACATGTCCATGCACAAATAAAAGAGTCAACTAAGTACATAATGCAAAAAGACACTTAAGGATGAATTAGGCATTAAAGTGAGCATGTTATGACGTGGTGCAAAATAAGATAACTAATATGGACACAAGCACACATGTGAGCACTTTTCCAAGTTGTACGTGGAATTATCTCCCAAGTACAGACCGTACTATCATCCATTCGGAATCGGCTACGAAATTTATGTCTGGGTTTCCATCCGATATACCACAAGAAATAATACTTAAATGCTATCATAACATGGATATATGAATTGTAATACGTTAAGCCAAGACTAAGGTAAATGATGCAACCAATGGAATAAACATGTTTTTCATTATGATGCGTACAAAGATAAGAATGACTATATTGGATTTCATAATACATGTATGAATGGTATAGTTGGCTTTACGCGCGGGCTGAGGCTAATAGGTGGCGTTTAGGGCGTGGTCTTGTGAGTGAGGCGAATGGCTTGTGGGTGTTGAAGGTTCAAGTGTTAGCGATTTAGGGGCAGTGCAGTGAGGGTGTTTGCGTGGGTTTATGGTGACTCGTGAGTAGGGGACAGTGGCGTGAGTGGGGGTAAAGGATTTTGTGCAGGTTGTGACGCGTTTATCGGCTCTTTAGGCGGTGGGGGCAGTGTGCTACATGCGTGAGACTGTGCTTGGCAGTGCGTGAGAGGGGACTGACTTGCGTGAATTGGCTAAATGGGGTATATGTGTGATGAGGCTGGGCGTGCATGTATCTTGGTTTTAATTTGTGTGAATAAAGGAAAGCGTAAGGGCTGAGAATATGGGTACACCAATGACAATAGGTCGAGCCAAGATAGGGATAGATGATGCAATCAATAGATGAAAGACACGGCAAATATCGTGGTAAAGTAGCCTTTTAGGCTTTTCTTCCCCAAATGGAGTACCTTTTAATCCAACACAAAAAATAAACAAGTAACATGCGGAATTCAAATGACGAAAAATAAATAAATCAAAGCAACATAAAACAAAAGAAGGTTTCGTTTACTCAAGCGGTACGTGGAGTTGTATCCTGAGTACAGATCATACTACCGTCCATTCGGAATCGGCTATGAAATTTATGTACGGGTTTCCATTCGATATACCGCGAGAGTTGAAACATCTTTCATTTTATTCCAAAGCCACAACATATAATATTTCATAATACATGCATATTTATCTACTCAAGGGCCACAACATGCATTTCCACATAACAATCATGCGAACAATACTCAATAAATAATGAAAATAAAATAGAAAACGAATGTGGAAAATACCCTCAGGTCTAACCTTTTTTGCCGACTTTCGGACTTGCGTTTCGCGGAGATCGGAAGGGTAAAGCTCTTCCACTTCTCTGGTTTACTGGTTTAGCGTCTTAGCTCACTGTTTTGCTGTTTTGGTTGATGTTTTGCCTCCGTTTTGCTGTTGTTTCCTCTGTATTTTCTGCTCACTGTTCAGGTCACTGTTTTGACGTTTCAACGGACTGTTTTGGGTGTTTTTTTGTGGGTTTTAATTGCAATTTTTTGTGATTATTTTAAGGATTATAAGTGCAGTTTTTATGTTACTGTTTTAAGGATTTTAGGGACTGTTTTAAGAGGATTTTGCTGCTGTTTTGGGGGTGATTTGGGCTGCTGTTCAGGTGTGTTTTAGGGGGTGTAGGGGCTGCTGTTTTCGATGGAAAGGGGCTGCTATTTTTGGTGGAAAGGGGTTGCTGTTTTGGGGGTGATTTGGGCTGCTGTTTTCGGTGGAAATGGGTTGTTGTTTTTGGGGTGATTTGGGCTGCTGTTTTCGGTGGAAAGGGGCTGCTGTTTTCGGTGGAAAGGGGCTGCTGTTTTCAGTGGAAAGGGGCTGTTGTTTTCGGTTATGGAGTGGAGGAGATGAAGATAATTGTTTGTGTTCTTCTTGTTGCTATTGCCGTGAGTGGCTAGGGCTATTTGTGTTGTGATTTGCGTGTGAGTTATGTGTATGAGCTAGGGGAGTGCATGTCTTGGTTAGGGGTTGTTTATATAGAGAAGGGTTAGGGCTACTCATTGTCTCACAAGGAAGGGATTTGATTTGGTGTCTAAGAAGGAAAGTAATGGATTTGATGGAGACAAGATTGGTTTAGATTAGGAAGTCAATATATTTGAATTGGTTTTGAGTGATTTAATTAGGCATAACATCTTTTTAATTTAGTATGTGATTTTGTTTAGTTAGGAAGTTAATATATTTGATTTGTCTAAATTAGGCATGATTATATTTTATGTTTTATTTAATTGGTAAATGGTTTAAATATTTTATTTAATTCAAATACATTATCTAATTAATATTTAATTTAATATTTTATTTAATTTGGGTGATGGGCGTGTGGGCCTAATGTGGTGTGGGCTTGGTTTGACTTGGTTTGGCTTGGTTTGGCTTGATGAGTGGGTTAGGCGTGTATGGGCTTGGTTTAAAAGGGTTTTGGTTTTTTTGTCTGGGCCAAAAGTGATCTAAACGGAGGTCCAACAAGTGAGCTTGACGCTAAATAAGTGAACAAGGATCTAATGAAATACCGATTCCCTTCCGACGACCGTTTCTCGCAATATCCTTAACTAAAAAGGTAGTGCCTCCAACTGAGACTCATCATCGGGTTTCACATGCAAAAATGCAATGCCTACAGCCGTTTTAATTCTTTGTAAGAAGGTTTCAGCCCATTCTCTTTGGCATCTGCCTCAGCGAAATCGGCCAAAGTCAGTTCATATTCGGTTTTATAGAACTGCGCATAGAACAACTACTCCATTTGGTGCCAATTTTCCACCGAATTGGGTGGTAGACTGATATACCAGGAAAAAGCTATCCCTGACAAATAGCCATGAAATAATCTTCGTTTATGGAAATCATTCGTTTCCCCACACTGAAGGGTAAATCATCCTATAAGTTCTATGGTGGAAACTTCCCCAGATCCCATGAACAAAGAAAACTCCGGTATTTTATAATTCATCGGTCATGGATACGCTAAATCGATCCAGTCCGGATATGGTTTTTGGTATCTTGGTCGAATCGGCCTCACACCTAAACCGAATTGATTTTAAAGAATCTCAGTCATTTGTTCTCTTAACATGTCGTTGTCATTGAATGGCAACCCTACAGGCGGTGGTTGTGGCCCTCTTACAAATGGGACATGATCCTGACCATGTCCTTGTAAACCTTGGGGCAACACTACTTCATATTGCATTACATTCGGCCCTAGATGTGGGCCAAGACCACCAGGATTTGTCCCTCCTCGTGGTATTGTTGGGGCAATAGTCCCTTGTGGATGAGGAACATTGCTTGGACCAGCCTCCATATTACTTGATGCATGAGGAGGTGTAATCCATGGTGGGATTGTCCATTCGTTTACACATTTGGCCATTAGCTCATTTAATGAACTCAGGTGTTTGGCCATATTTTTGTAATGCGAATTACTAGTCAAAATAAACTTATCTATGACATGCGTATTTTGAAGCCTAACCTATTCGATAATGTCCTGGGTGAATTCAACGAACAATGCGCGTATCATGTTAGGGTTGAACTCTCGTATAGTGTCATAACGACTTGTTTCTGCCAGACTGATGAGCGGAAAATATATCAATATTTACCGCCCCTTTTACTTAATATTTTGTTTAGTTTCTCGGGTTTGATGAACGTTTTGATATGTTTTAGTTTACTTTGTAGATAAAATAATATTGGGACTTAATGAAATCATTTAGGACAAAATATGGGTCAAATAAGGGCAAAAATTGGACTTGACATATTAATTTTGGAGATTGGAAACTTGAAAAGGCGTTTTAACGAAGTACAGTTTTGGAAATTCCAGTTTTGTGCATCTGTCGTAATTTGGCATAACATTTTACTCCGATATCGGATTGAGCTGATTAAGTTCTAGATTAAAGAAGACTCAAAGATCTACAGCTTTGAAAGATAAAATAATTTCGAATTCTGAAGATTTCATGCCCGAAATTGATGAACCATCCAGAAGTGTGTTGTGTGTAATTATTAAAGTCACTTTCAATCATTTTCAAAGCAAAAAATAAATTAATAAATAAATAATAAAAATTATCAAATCATCACCAAACATGATAAGAGATTAGTGAAGCAATTAATAATGGATTTGGTGGAGCAATTAGTGGAGCAATTAATAATTGATTTGGTGGATGATTTGATGGAGGAAAAATTTTGCCTATAAATACCAAGCCATTTCATTTGTAAAATTCATACTTTCTTCTAAGGAATTCCTTAAAAATACTAAGAAGATTGTAACTTGTTTGTTTATTTATAGCTTTTAGTAATTAATTTCCGTTTTCGCACTTTCTTTTCTTTACTTTTCAGTTTTTACTTTCCGCAATTTACTTTTACGCACAGTACTTTTCTTTCTTTAATTTTCAGTTTTTACTTTTCAGTAATTTACTTTCAGCAATTTACTTTTCAGCAATTTACTTTTCAGCAATTTACTTTTCAGTAATTTACTTTCAGCATTTACTTTTCAGTATTTAATTTTTAGTATTTTACTTTATGTCTTTTATTTTATTTAAGTTTTTTTTTACTACCCGTAAATATGTGTCGTAACTAAGCCAGTTATTTGGGGTTGTGATGAAATCCAATATCACTGGTTTATAAAGGGTTAAATTATAGTTTGGGTAATTTAAAACTTTACTTATTAAGTCTTAAGCTTAATGCCTCTTGTTAATTGGCCACTAATAAGATTGATGTGGTAAATCTAAAATAAACTTGACAAAGGAATTTTAGGTTTCAGCCTTAGACTTAATAGCCCACGATCTTCCTTGAGGATAGATAACCCTTTAATAGATTTCCTTACAGGATAGACATATACCTGTCGGGCGGGGGTAGCCATAATTGGAACTTAAACTTAATGAATCCAGATAATTTGGTTGACATAGACATATGGTTCAATTAGGTTAAACTGGGTATTTGCGTCTGACCATCGACAGAGGCTTTTGCATAATTTAGTGTTCCAGGTTAGTAAACCGATTTATTACACAAACATAAAATATCCACTTCATCTTTAAAATGATATTGGAAGAAATCATAATCCTAGATAGTTTTTAATATTGAATTTTCTTAAAACCTACTTTCGAACAATTTTATTTACTTGTTTTTAAATTTAGAATTGTCACCATTTCAAATCAATCAAACAACCTGTTAGATACTAGTAATCATTTGACCTCATAAAATTAATATATTAGCTATTAAGTCCTCGTGGGATCGATATTTTTATACTACTTGAAAGATACGTGCGCTTGCGTTATACGTGTGTGTTTACGCCGGTCACAGACCCTCAAAATGGCCCACAACTGTTGGAACGTGAGGTTGGTTGGTTTGCTCCAATCCCCCTTCCTCTGTACTTGAACCAGTCTGAGTGTTCTTTTTCGGAGGCATCTTCACTTCTTGCACCAATTCTCCCACTGTGGTCGCCAAAAACTGTTTGCATAATTTTTTTGTCAATACGCGTGTAAGGTCCAAACCTCCTGAGACATAATCCCAGAAAGAGGTGTTTGATTCCAAGAAAATACCTCCAAGGGGCACAAGCACACAAATTACAGTTCTAAAGATTACAAAGCTAAAATAATTGCTTGTTCTGAGTCTTTATTTTTTCTGTCTTATTTTTTCTACATTTGATTCATTTATATTGCACGACTTTGCCACACATTCGAGTAGCTCCGCTGCTTTCATTCCACTAAGCCCCCACATTTTCTGCGCGTATCCCAACTGCTGGATCATGAGATCAACTACTGGATCGTGTGCGTAACCGCTGGGTAACTTACTAAATCGTGGGGGTTGCCACCAGTCTGCGTAAAAAAATGTTGAAGGCATCTCATAACTGGCCAACCGTTTTAGAGTGTCTCCTTCTTCCTTTATGATTCTTCGCTCGTTCCTTAAATCGTCCTGCATTAAGTCTTGCTGGACCGAATTCTTCTTCGTCCTGACGCCATCTCTTTTCGTCCTTAGATACGCTGTCCCTTTTCGTCATTCTTCGACCAATTCGTCCTAGGGAGATATATTTCTGCTAACATATATACTCATAGCTCGCCATGTCTGACACTTCACAGGCAGAGCGATGACGTGTCATCTCATATATCTCTTAAAATTTTATGTGTAAAATAGCCACTAGAAGGCAAAGCGTCCAAGCACACTGCCTAAATCACTGTGTGCGCTCAGACGGGTTTCTATCTCAAATTGTATATGTAACTTAAGGAGAATGTTAATGTAAAGTGATAGTATTTTCGCCAATTAACCGCAAACATGTTGTTACCCATCTGATGCGAGTAGGATTCGATAAGTATTTTTACATGTTTTTGTAATATCTTGAATTTTCGGAATAATTTTGGAATGTTTCCGATTTGAAATTTAAGTCTTAGAACGAGACGATGTCAGAGAATAAGAGTTTAAGAATTAAAAAATATGTTGTAATATTTTATAGTGGAATCTCGTTGCATTGAAAATCACGAAATTTGAAAGAATTAGCTACGCGATTTTTAGATAAGGAAAAAAATTTGTTGTTTCAGCTATAAAAATGGCAAACAACTCCCATTGAGTTGATTTTTAATCCGTTGGAAAGGTCTTTCAAAGATGAACAATTTTCATGTTGAACACTTTTCGAAATTTTCTGCAGGACTTCAAAAATATAAATTTCCGAAAAAATCTAATGGCATGAGTCCGTTTGTAATTTTACGGGGCTATTTCATAATTTTCTGAAAATTTATTATAAATACTTAGAAATTTTAGAAATTGCATCAGTGGCCATAATTCTTAAAAGATTCCATTTGACCCATTTCTCCATTTTGGTGTTAGTGGGGCTATTGGGCCACCGGCCGACAAACGGCCATCGTCGGCGCCCATGAGGGTGCGTCAGCCACGCTCCGTCCTATAGTGGCCAGCGACGACCCTATAGATGCCAGAATCTGACGAAAATAAGAGAGAAATGTGCGCCATTACCCATTTCGATCCTGACTAGTCACTTCGTATCACGGCTCGAGCCACTCGCCAAATCAGAGCCCTCGCAGAGTACTACAAGATGATGTTGACCGTTTTTTCTGATTGGTGCTCGATTGCACGTAAAACGTGTTGGGGTAAGCGCAGCGGAGGCGCAGCAAATGAGCGAATATGGTTTTTAAACATTTTAAATTTTTTCTGAGCGAATTAATTAATATCAAATATTTATAATTCACTCAAAGTAGATTAAATATTTTATTTATTAACAATTAATAACATAATATATTTCGAAACACGACGAATTATTTTACGAAAATATTTTTCGACAAATATTACGCGTAACGGGCAAACAGTCAAACCGGTTGACCAATCATCGAGCCGGGAAAACCCGGTCACTTGGGCAGTGACCGGTCATCCCTTGGGCTGCCCATACAGTGACCAATTCATTGTTTGGACAGTCGTGACGCGGCGAGCTCGTTTTGACGCGATTTTCACTATTTTCTTGCGTTTTCGTTCCGAAATTAATCCACCACCCAAAACACATCCAAAATCATCCAAATAACATAATTTTCCCTAAGAAATATTATGTTTTAAGAAACAAAATCAGATCTGATCCAGAAAATTAATTATCCATTTTTCATACCAATATTCAATTTATTCACAAAATTAATCCAATTAATTTACACCAAAATTAATCACCACAATATAAAGCTTCAAGAACAATTCTAGGCAATATTTGAGTGGCAATAATCATTCTAGAATGACAATTAAAATTTTGAGATTAATTCACTAATTAATCTTTACACATGTTTAACAAAAGAAAACTATTAAGGTAAATCAAGCAACCAACATCAAGTTTTGAATCAAATATGTATATCCAAGATACATTTATAAATAAAACATGCAATATACATATCCCATACATATTTTACATGCTCAAGAAATAAAATAAAATAAAATAAAATAAAATAAAATAAAAAAATAAAAAAATAAAAAAAAGAAATAGAAATTAGGAACTTAATATTACCTTAATATAAATTCCAATTTCTCAATTTTCTTCTTCTTGGTATTGGTAGCTTTTTGTTAAACCCTAACCCTTTTTATGAAATTTGTCAAATCACTTTCGAACTAAGGTACATTGTTTTTCAATTTTTTGTTTTCTTCCTATATTTTTATCACGTTGACTAATAAAACACAATATTTTCCGCTATATATAATTGAACAAAAATATTACATTCAAATTCAAGATATGCATACCACTTGTTTTTAAGATTTCCTTTCAAGTGAAATTCTTTGTGAAATTTGCTTTCACTGTCTTTTGATTTTTTAACTTTTATTATCATAATAGTAAAAGATAAGAGTTGAGATAATTTGTCTTTTATTTTTAAATTTTTATTTTCATTATCAAAATAATTCATGGATTTATTAAAATCCAACAAAATACTACAAAATATATTCATTAAAATCTGTCAGAGTTTGTATAAAAATAAACAATTTATGGATTTAGAAGAATCCATGGATTATAAAAAAAACAATCTAACAAAATTAATTAAAATTTTAATTGAATACACCCTCCTTAAAGGTATAGCTAAATAACCCAAGGGGTAATTGGGTATTAAAAATTCTCGGCTAAATAACCACAATTTTAAATCAACTAATTCCTCAACAATTCAGTTGCCTCAACATTAATTATATTCAACAATGATATCCACAAATAATTGAAAAGTTTAAGTAAAAATAATGAGTAAGTGTTAGACAAATTGAAATCGGATTTTTTCGTGGTTCGATCAACTGTGTTTATGTCCACGCCTCCCGACTTCTCGTTTGAGGATTCATTTTCACTAATTAGCTTTAAGGGAGTCAATCAAACTTTTTTCGAACTCATTTGATTTCTAAAGTATCAATCAAACCCTTATAAATTATTCCCCCACTCAACAATGGTGTCTCACTCACACCTTAACCCCAAGTGCATCCCAACACTCAAATACAAGGTGAGTCATGAGTGTATGACCTTTAGGTCCACAATAAAAAATTCTCTAAGATTAAATAACATCAAATTCACAAAATTAATAACTTAACACTCCCACATATCAATACATTCAACTTAATCCCCCAGCATATCCACCATCAATTCACAATCTCATTAACCAAACTTTAGGTTTTCAAAATGTTTAGTTATTGGGTCGCGCAGACAAGTTCGTGGACCACGTTTAAGTCGATTGAACTTTCTAGAATTATGAAAATCTTACATTTTAATTCTCATTCCAAAATAAAAGTATGTAACAATTAAAAGTTAAATGTTTTGAAATTAAATAATGATATTTTTTCTTATCAATATCAAATAATTTTTTGAAGTTGTAAAATGTTAGAAAATATTGATGAAAACATGCATTTTGAAGATATACAATTACAATTGCAAATATGTATTTTAATGACAAAATTCTCTTTGATGCTTATCATGCATAATCTTAACCAACAAATATTACAAGATTTTCCATATGCTAGTCTTCTTCAATCATAATTGTTGTTGAGCTCCATCTTGATTTCTTTTGATTTAGAACTCATTTATAATGTTTGCATTCCATGATCTTTCATGTAGGATGCTTTTACCATTTTACTTTTAGTACATGATTTGTTATTATAAAAAACAATATAAGAGAAGAGACCCCTGCAGTAAACATTTATTACCAGTTTGCCACCTCGCCATTCACCTTTTTCCTCTCTCCAAACTTTATCAATGGCTTTTCAGTATTCAATCTCTCCCACTCTCTTCTCTCTACCACTTTCTCCCTCACCAACAAACCCTTTAATCCCAGCCGTCCATCTCAATCTCTCCACTCAATCACAGACGCCCATGACCTTTTTCGAGGCCGAATCATTAAAGCGAGTACAGGTTTGAAAAATCGATTCATTTAATAAATGGGTCAATTCAATTCGATTCGTTTATTAAACAAATCGAATACGAATTTAAGTTCATTGATTCGTTTAAGATTCGTTTTATTATTTTCTTTTACTAATTATTGTTATTTTTCAATTGAGATTTGAGAAAATATGGCTAATTACCATAGAAAAAATAATATTTTCGATATTTGCTGAGATATTTTTAATAAATATATTAATTACATATTTTATATGTATATATTTATGAAGAATTAAAGTAAATCAATTATGGTAAATTATGATATTAAATAATATCATGACTAAACGAATATTTGTATTCGATTCGTTTAATAAACTAATCAATTACGAATCCAGATATTAGGATTCGTTTAATAAACGAATCGAATACGAATCCATCACATTTTGATTTAATTTGTTTAGGATTTGATACAAATTCAATTCGTTGATTCGTTTAACGACCTCTACATTTAAGTTCATGTTTGGGCTTAATTTGTAATTTTATTGTTTGCAGGCTCAAATGAATGAATAATCATTATTCGGAATAAACCTGTATGGATAAAATCAATATCAAGATCTACATATTACTTTTTAGATCTAGATCTAGATACGGATTCGGATTCGGATTCGGATTTATATATATATATATATTACATGTTTTCTTTCTCATAACGAGGACATCACCTGAAATCTATTATATAAGACACATATCATAATTAAAAAAACATATTTTATTTTAAAATAACAAAAACTATTTTATTTCACAAGAAAAAAAATGTTTTCCTTACATTATTATTATTATTATTATTATTTTATTATTATTATTATTGTTGTTGTTGTTGTTGTTGTTGTTGTTGTTGTTGTTGTTGTTGTTGTGTTGTTGTTGTTGTTTTAAGTACAAACTTCAGTTATAACTTAGAGGCTATTATTTAAAAACCCAAATAAGATATAAACTTTTCTATTTGGCTCAAGATAAACTTAAAAATTTATTTTTACTCATATGGGTGTAAAATTATCAGAAAAGGATAAGCAATTAATTAAAAAAATTCAAAAAAAAAATTAAACATACGTCCCACCTGTGAGGTGTGTTTGGAAAAAAAAATAATATTTTGTTTTCAGATTTTATTTTAAAACTTGAATATCTCCCAAAATATAAAAAAATTTCATAAAAAAGAATTACATATTATCAATTTACAAATAATAAGTGTTAAAACAATACACATTATTGATATGTTTCATTAAAAAATAAAAAAATTTGACCTTTATATTTATAAAACAATAATAATTTTAAACTAATAAGTGCGGTTTATATCCACTTATTCCTACACTCTTACCTTATTATTTTGTTAAATTTCGTATCATTTAATGTATTTTGTAGTTTCTTTTATGTTTGATTGACAGGAAGCATTAGAACATGAATCTTGGAGCAATTGGACTTGATTTGGGACCTTACGGACGCAATGGAAGTACGCGGGAAAGGCTGGAACGCAGAAATCAGCAAGCCAAGTCGCGACGCCCTTTCAGAATGCTGCCATAGTAATTTCCCATGAGTTGGGCGTCGCGGCACCAATTTCGGTGCCGCGACGCTGCGACTGAAGCCCAGAATCGTCAATTTTCAGTGTTTTACAAGCATAATGACTCCAAGACTTCCCTATAAATATAGAAGCTCGTCCAAAATCCTAAAAATGGAGGCTAATACACAACTCAAGAGTTAAAAACACATATTATTTAGATAGATCCAAAGAGAAAGATTGAAAAGCGACAAAAGGACACGAATGCGGTGACGTCCGAAGACAAAGAGATTCAATTCGAGTTTAATCTTCTAGTTTCTTTCTTTAACTCTAATGATTTCTATTATATTCATAACCATGCTTTCATTGTTTTATTCTTTAGTCATGAACTAACTCTATTATTCTAGAGGATGATGTAACCAATGCTTAAACCAATGTATTGATTGTTAATTTAATTTTTACGAAGTTTTAATTCAATTTATTTATATTCTCTTGCGTTTAATGCTTCTTGTTTGATTGGCCACAAATTGAGGTGATGAATGTGCTGGACAATTATGACCCATAGCATCACTATTTGTACAGAACATGGTGTTGTTGTACAAATTAACTATGTGACAAAGAAAATTGCTCTTTTATCATTTGTAATTGGATTACCAAGATACATAAATGATAAAAGTCCATATGATTAGTTACGGATTAATAAGATATGAGACAGTATTAATCCACTAAGGTTTAATCATTAAAATATCCCTAGTCGTAGTATTATCGAGATTGGACATCGATAATGCGGAATAGACTAGTATTGCACTTGTGCGCGTTGTGGGAGCATAACGGCATCGTTCTCATATATTTGGGTATTGGATACTCATGCAAGTGTGATAGGAGGTTGTGTTTACCGATGGTACGGAAATAGCTTCGCTCTGGATAGACCCATCGGAATTCCATTGGTAGTATGACTATGTGTCTATGGAAGTCCGAATCAGGGTAGGTATATTTGGTCTTAACCTGAGACTTGCATCACTAATACTTGCGACAATCAATATACTTTGGTTTTGGTCGTCCAGGGCTTTAACAGGTTCTATGTACGCCTCTTCTGGGTATATTGAGAATCGTAGTGTATTGGGTGTGATGTCAAGATGGAAGTATCACTCCAGTCATATGGAGATGATGATCATGCAGGATACGGAACTAGTACTCTTTAGTACTGCAGTCATCGGGATAATATGACTAGGTCATGATTATCCGATTATAGAGACTAGTTACCAGAGATCCGATATATACTTCGTACAGGGCAGACACAATTCCAGCCACAGACCTTCCATGTGACATCCGATACTGGATCGCAATACGCAATACTACGTATATTACGCCTGATATAGATTACATATTCCTTTAAGAATATTTCTAGAGAATTGGGTAGGCACGGTGCTTTGCTAGAAGCCAACCATGTCTTGTAAATCGGTAAAAACATAGTACTAGGTACGTACGTGTTCAGATAGTCCGACGACCGAATTTACTGCCAACATATCCAGGGATCTCATGGGTCGCTTCCCGAAGATTCACCGATGACGTATGACTCGCACATAATTAATTTGGGATTAATTGTAAGAGAGAAAATTAATATATGATTAATTATAGAGAAATTTTATCTAGGATAAAATACTATTTAAAGAGAGAGAACGATTAATTTGGAATTAATCGATAAAATAATATATTCGATATATTAAACGAAATTAGATTTCGACGCGGAATAAAATTGGATTTTAATTCGGGTAAACGAATTAATTAGAATTAATTCGCTAGCGACGTGAATAGTAATTTTACTAGGCATAATTATTAATTAAATTTGATTTAATTACGTCGCAACGGAAAATTCGTTAATTCAGAATTAGCGAACCTGAGCCCGGGATATGTTGCGGGCCCACTCAGATTTTGAATCAAGTGGGACCCACAAGTCACATCACAACACACATCACCTAGTCACTTTAAGTTTATGGGTTTTGGTGGGTTGGTGATAACTTGTCCAACACACCAAAGATGTGTAAGAATTGAATGACTTATACCAAATATTTGGTATATCATTTAATTTGGTTTTTGGAATCAAATAACACAATTTTTTCTTCTCTCTCTGTCTTCCATCTCTCACGCCCAAAGTGCAGTTTTTTTTCCTCTCAAATTTTATAGGCTTGGCCGAATTTCAAGAGGCAAAATTGGAAGATTTGTTGCAAATTTTCACAAGTGCTAGCACACAAGGAGTCTTACAAATATGATAGGGAAACCAACTCTTGAGCATGGAATCATTCACAAAGCTTGGAGCTTGAAGACCAATTGCAAGGGCTTGGCCGAATCACACCAAAGAAGGAAAAGCTTGGAGCAGATTTTTTTTTTGTGTTCATCGCATCCAAAAGCCGATCAAAGTGAGTATTTCCGCTACTTTACTTTGATGTATTCGCACATTTATTTGCTTAATTGATCTTGTTTGACCTAGAAAACCCAACAATGGTATCAATAGCCTTGAATAAGCATGAAATTGAATTAGGGTAAAATTTGGGTAAAATTGATTTGAGCATGATTTGATAAAATTGATTGATTGAGTATGCTTGAATGATGATAACTTATAGTTATGCATGATCAATTTGATGAAAATTGAATTCGATTATTTTTCCCCAAAAATTTGGCTTGGCCGAAAGTATATGCCCTAATATAGTCATGGTATTTTGTTCTTTTGATCATTGGATGAGTTGAAAGACATGGGATAAATTGATTTAGGATTTAATTGGATTAAAATCGAAATCGGATTTATAAAACCCTAAAATGCCGTGAGCTATATAGCATGAAATGAGATGATTTTTGATTCAATAATGTTGGACATGTGTTGATGATGATTAGCATGATTAATTAGTGTAATTGGTATTTTGGAAATGTTAATTTGACTAATTAATTATGGCTAATACACTTTAGTTAATTAAATTGTGATATTGGGAATATTGGAATTTAATTAGTTGGGCTAAATTTAGAATTGGGCTAAAATGTTGTATTTGGGCTTAATGGACTTGGTTGGGCCAAGTTGGTTTAGGTTAATTGGTTGGATCCAATTGGGCCTAAAACCATTTCCATAAAATCCAATATAAAAAATGGGCTTTAAAATTTTAATTGGGCCTAATGGGCCTAAATTGATTTTTGGCAAAAGGGTGATTCCTTATTGGGCTTTGGTTGCCAAAGTCCATGCCTTGTAAATTAATTGAAAGCCCATTGGACTTTAATTAAATTGAAATTGGATGTTAATTGGGCTTTGAGACCCGTTAAAATTAGATTTAGAATCTAAGTCGCAAAGGCTCATTAATAAAGTGTAATTATTTAATTTGGAATTAAATAAAGAATTAGTATTGAATACATATTAAATTGGATTTAATATTGTAGTTTGATATAATTCAAGAATTCGTACTTTGAGTACTTATTCTTAAAACGAGTTGGACTCGCGCAAATCAAATCGTTGTTTGAACATTGGATGGTCATTAATTTCAATTAATTAATTGGATTAGATTGATTGATAACATGCTTTGTGTGAATACATGATGTGATGTATGAATAATGTATATCGGATGGATATTAGATGGGTGAGGGCAATTTTGGAAATTGTTGTAATAATTTAGAATTTATTAAATTGGACTTGCGTGTCCAGCCTATTACCTCTTGACTCTTTGTATTTCTCTTCTCACCTATTCCCCTCAATGTAAATGAGGTTTCTTTAGAAGTTTTATGTAATTGGGTAGAAGTAAGATTTGTGCTAGCGGTAGAGAGGAAATAGAGAGATTTTTTCTAGGAACAAAATGTTTTAAATATCCATCCGCATATCAATATTAATTTATTTATCGCGCCTTATTATGCTTTTAGAATGCATGTTTAAAGGTGTATGATGAGACCTAATCAAAGATAATTAATTGGTTGTCAATTACGCGAAAAACCCTCAATAAATATTAAGCGTTTTTCATTCCATTGAATGATTCATTCTCAAGATCCAAGATTGGCACTGGTTTGTTGGCCAATGTCAAGACCTTTGTCCATCGCGGATGTGTTTGAATCATGAAGGCTTTGTTCCATATCGCATGTCTTTGTCCAAGTTGTGATTTGTTGGCCAAAGTCAAGATCACTTCTTGTCCATCGACATCGATTACGAAGCTTTCCAAGGTCAATGGGTCTCGCTTAACTGAAATCATTAAGTTTGTTGTGCCAAAGCCAATGCTTAGTTGATTCAGAGGAAAAAGGTTAGGGAATATATTGGATATATTGGCATATATTAGATATATGTTTCGGACTTGGATGTCCACCTACTGGATCTAGGAATTGGATGAGATCCAATTGATCTTAGAGATCTACCTAGTTAAATATCATACAGCTTGTTGGCCAAAGTCAAGGTTATGTGTTATTTAATGGGATCCTAGCCCACTAGGAAACTAGGTTTCCCGAGTACTCAACAGAGGGTTAGAGGCTCCCCGAAAAATAGTGGGAGGCAAGTATTAAATTTGCAATTTCGTTTAGATACTTGCCAATACGCGCTCATTTCAATTTTTCGTCATTAATTTATATATATTAGTTGGACTAATATTTAATCGTTGTTTTAATTAAACAGTTGAACTGTATTCAAACTACTTCATTTATAGTTGATTATATAATTGGATTATAGTAATCAATATATTTGAATTTAACCAAACAATTTATAGTTGATTATATAGTTAGATTATATTAATCATTATATTCAATAGTACCTGAAATCGTTGATTGGATAGTTGGACTATAGAATCAAGATAACTGAAAGATTAGAGTATAGAACATTATCCTATGAGAAAATGTCTTTAAAAGGCTCCAATTTTCAGATTGGGAATAGAACCTCAGGATAGTCTTGGAAACTAAGAAGTTACTCTATTTGATAGAGCAATCTCTTGGGCCTAAGCCCGGAGTTGAGCAAATAGTAGAACATGATCTTTGGAAGATTCATGTAATGATAACTTTAGTGCTCAATCAGTTATACTTACCGCAATGACTCTTTAATTCCGTCGTCAAAATTAAGGATTAGATCATTGTACCATGATGATGAAATTAAAGATCTTCATAGATCTATTCTTAGATCTTAGAAGTACTAATTGCAAAAGAAGCTCATTCGCTCGTGTATGTCAGAGGGTACATCTGTCGAGCACTAGGTGTCACAGATGATTGCTGACATCGATCAGCTAGGTTAGCTGGGCATTACCTACGTGGCCGAGACTACCAAAGATTTGATCTTATAGTCTCTACCCGAAAGCTGGGGCAGGTTCATTATGAGCCAAGAGTAAACTCTTGGAGAGTTGATGGCTATGCTCAAGGAGCCAGAGCTTCTACAAAGGGCAAAGGCAAAATCATCACAGTCTTCTGGGAAGACAAAGGACATATCCCAAGATGTCTGCCTAAACTGTGGCAAACGGGGTCACTGGAAGCGTGACTGTCGTATGGATAAGGCAGACATGAAGGAAGTGATGTGGGGCAAGGCTCCGGCTTCAACCATGTTTGTCATAAACATGTTCACTACTAGTTTCAAAAATTGGATTTTGATACAAGATGTGGTACATATAAATATGTACTGATGTGCAGAATCTGCTGATTAGCAGGAGACTGACTTCAGTTAAGATTTATCTATGAATCAGAAACGGGACGAGAGTCGCTGTTTTAACCGTAGAAACCTAAGTTTAGGAACTACCCTTTGGGTATGTACTTAAATTAGGAAACTGTTATAATGTATCTAGTTTGACTAGAAACATTATCTATATATCAGAGTTTAACCCGTTGCGGGTATACCTTTATATTCTAGAACACTAAAGTGTTTTATTTTATAAAGATGATATTGAGATAAACACATTAGATGTGAAAAACAGTATTTATAATTTGAATATAAATGAATCTCAAACGTAAAATATGACAAACAAATAGCTCAAATTGAATAAATCAGATGAGACTTATAAGTGGCATTGTTGTATGGGACACATAAACAAAACTCGTATATCCACACTTTCGAAGAGTGGGTACTAGGACAGATTTGATTCTATTCAAATGATGTCTACGAATCTAGTTTATTAGGCAAAGTGCCTAAAACATCTTTCACTTGGTAAAAGTACAAATGCCACCGATCTGTTAGCCCTCGTTCATTGTGACGTAAGTGGGCCCATGTCTAGCTAGGCTAGAGGTGGATATGAACACTTCGTAACCTTTACGGATGTAGCATCGCGTTATGGTTATGTGTTTCTTTTGAGACATAAATCGGAAACTTTTGATAAATTCAAAGAGTTTCGATATGAAGAAGACAGACATATCGGCTAAAGTATAAAACTGTCACGGTTAGACCGTAATGGAATATACTTAAGCAATAAGTTTCTCAATTATTTGAAAAAGTATAGTATTCTTTCACAGTGGACTCCTCACGGAACACCTCAATTTGACGGTGTGTCCGAACTGAGAAACCGAACCTTGTTGGACATAGTAAGGTTAATTATGAGTCGCTCTGAGCTACCATTTTCCTTTTAGGGATACGCATTAAACAGTGCAATACTTATTTTGAATAAGGTTCCATGAAAATCTGTTTGACAGACTTCATATTAGATATGAACAGGAAAGAAACCGGGTTTTCTCATTCCTGAAGATTTGGGAATGCTGGGCATATGTTTGGATGATACCAAACTAAAACCCAAATTGGATAAGTGCCTAATTTGTGGGTTATCCTAGGGTAACCAAAGTATAGTACTTATACAACTCACACGAAAATAATTTAATTGTTGCTCGTCATGCGATTTTACTAAGATGAATACCTATATGTAGTGGTAAGTGGGAGGAAAGTAAAACTCGATGAAATTGGAGTAATACTATTTCGGCACCGATTCCTTAATGGAACACAAACAGCTCATCAGGGATGAAACTATACCAATAATCTTCTAATACACAAGAACTGAATAAGTCGGAGAGAGTCAGAAAACAACCTGGGAGGTATGGGTTTCTGATCTCACCTCGTAAAGATGTCAATCTTATTGAGGAATACGAACCAACTACGTATAAGGAAGTGATACAAGGTATCGACTCTCTATTATGGCAAAGTGTTATGATGTCCGAAATGGATTCCATGTATACCAACTAATTTTGGACACTAGTTGATGTACCGGAAGGCATTGTGCCTATTGGTACTATATGAGTCTTCAAGGAAGACATACATGGATGGCAACATACCAACGTACAAAGCTAGGTTTGTAGCAAAAAGGTATCGTTATCAACATTGTGTCGATTACGATGAAACCTTTTACTCGTTGCCATAGTTAAATCCATTTGGATAATACTTGCTAATGTTGCATGTTTCATTTATGAAATATAGCAGCGGAACGTCAAAATCGCTTTCCTTAAAAGGAAACCTTTTGGAGGATGTTTACAACATCCTGACGGTTTTGTCGTACCTAAACAAGCAAACAAGGTTTGCAAGTTAAATCGATCCATTTATGGATTGAAGCAAGCATCGCTTGGAATATCTTTTGATGTAATCATTTTGATATGATTTAATTCAAATGAAAATGATTCTATGTATATAAGGGGTTAGTGGGAGCGCACTGACAGTGATTGTCCTAAAATAAGATGACATATCATTTCTTGATTCTTGAAAATATTCCCATAAGATCGATGAAAGCTTGGCTTTCATGAAAATTCTCCGTAGAAATAATTGGGTGAGACAACCTTTATTCTAGGAATAAAGATCTACTGGGATAGATCTAAAAGTTGTTGGCACTCTCCGAGAACTCGTACATTGAAAGATATGTACGCGACCTGGTGTCTCATATGCTTTGAGCATATGGAGTCACAATCAGGCCAATCCAAGTGATAGTCACTGGATTGATGTTAAGAACATCCTTACGTATCTTAGATGATCTAATGATGTTTTCTTAAGCTATGGAGGAGGAGAACTTGAAGTGACTGGATTCACCGTTGCAAGTTTCCTAACCGATAAAAACGACTATAAGTCGTAATAAAGGTACTATATAGTTTGAACAACGGAACTATGAGCTGAAAATCTTCCAAGCAAGATACTTTTACCGAATAAACAAAAAAAGCGGAATATTGCTGCAGCTGAGGCAGCAATAGAAGCACTTTGGATATTAATAATCCTAATTAGATTAGGGATAGTTCTGTTAGCTGCTGAGCTAGGCTACATTACAGGCTAAAGAATTAATGGTCTCATCAACGATCCAAGTATATACTTTAACTATTCATCTGATTCGTTCGGATCATACATCGTGGCGATGTGATGATCGAATAAATCGCATCAGATGATAACTTTGCAAATCCACTAACGAAAGCAGTTTCTCAGTAGAAGTTTGAGGGAACCGTACTAGTTCAAGGATAGGACACTTGAGTGATTGGCTATAGGCCAAGTGGGAGATTGTTGGACAATTATGACCCATAGAATCACTATTTGTATAGAACATGGTGTGTTGTACAAATTAACTATGTGACAATGGAAATTGCTCTTTTATCATTTGTAATTGGATTACCAAGATACATAAATGATAAAAGTCCATATGATTAGTTCCGGATTAATAAGATATGAGACAGTATTAATCCACTAAGGTTAATCATTAAAATATCCCTAGTTGTAGTATTATCGAGATTGGACATCGATAATGCCGAATAGACTAGTATTGCACTTGTGCACGTTGTGGGAGCATAAGGACATAGTTCTCATA
Source organism: Zanthoxylum bungeanum (assembly GCA_019454045.1). Taxonomy (NCBI): domain Eukaryota; kingdom Viridiplantae; phylum Streptophyta; class Magnoliopsida; order Sapindales; family Rutaceae; genus Zanthoxylum; species Zanthoxylum bungeanum. The sequence goes on along the minus strand of SKCR01055092.1, from coordinate 119,620 downwards.
TATTTGGGTATTGGATACTCATGCAAGTGTGTGATAGGATGGTTGTGTTTACTGATGGTACGGAAACAGCTTCTTCTGGAGGACCCCTCGGAATTCCATTGGTAGTATGACTATGTGTCTATGGAAGTCCGATCATGGTAGTGTATGGTGTATTTGGTCTTAACCTTAGACTTGCATCGCTAATACTTGCGACAATCAATATACTTTGGTTTTGGTCGTCCAGGGCTTTAACAGGTTCTGTGTACGCCTCTTCTGGGTATATTGAGAATCGTAGTGTATTGGGGTGTGATGTCAAGATGGAAGTATCACTCCAGTCATATGGAGATGATGATCACGTAGGATACGGAACTAGTACTCTTAGTACTGCAGTCATCGGGATAATATGACTAGGTCATGATTATCCCGATTATAGAGACTAGTTACCAGAAGAAGAGAAGGAGATGACTTCGATAGCTCATCGGCGGGAGACACAATGTTCAGCCAGCAGACACTTCCAGCCACGTGACCTTCCATGTACATCGTACTGGATCGCAATACGCAATACTACGTATATTACGCCTGATATAGATTACATATTCTTTAAGAATATTTCTGGAGAAATTGGGTAGGCACGGTGCTTGCTAGAAGCCAACATGTCTTGTAAATCGGTAAAAACATAGTATAGGTACGTACGTGTTCAGAAAGTCCAACGACCGGATTTACTGCCAACATATCCATGGATCTCATGGGTCCTTCCCGAAGATTCACCGATTACGTATGACTCGCACATAATTAATATGGGATAATTGTAAGAGAGAAAATTAATCTATGATTTAATTACGAAGAAATTTTATCGGATAAAATACTATTTAAGAGAGAGAGAACGATTAATTTGGAATTAATCGATATAAATAATAATATTCGATATATTAAATGAAATTAGATTTCGACGCGGAATTAAATGGATTTTAATTCGGGCCAAACGAATTAATTTAGAATTAATTCGCTAGCGACGTGAATAGTAATTTGCTAGGCATAATTATTAATTAAATTTGATTTAATTACGTCGCAACGGAAAATCGTTAATTCAGAATTAGCGAACCCGAGCCCGGGATGTGCTGCGGGCCCACTTGGATTTTGAATCAAGGGGGCCCAGTCCACAAGTCACATCACAACACACATCACCTAGTCACTTTAAGTTTATGGGTTTTGGTGGGTTGGTGATAACTGTCCAACACACCAAAGATGTGTAAGAATTGAATGACTTATACCAAATATTGGTATATCATTTAATTTGGTTTTTGGAATCAAATAACACAATTTTTCTTCTCTCTCTGTCGTCCATCTCTCACGCCCAAAGTGCAGTTTTTTTTCCTCTCAAATTTTTATAGGCTTGGCCGAATTTCAAGAGGCAAAATTGGAAGATTGTTGCAAATTTTCACAAGTGCTAGCACACAAGGAGTCTTACAAAGGTGATAGGGAAACCAACTCTTGAGCATGGAATCATTCACAAAGCTTGGAGCTTGAAGACCAATTGCAAGGGCTTGGCCGAATCACACTAAAGAATGAAAAGCTTGGAGCATTTTTTTTTTGTGTTCATCGCATCCAAAAGCTGATCAAAGTGAGTATTTCCGCTACTTTACTTTGATGTATTCGCACATTTCATTTGCTTAATTGATCTTGGTTTGACCTAGAAAACCCAACAGAATGTTTAGAATCTATTGCTCGGGAGAGAGGGATTTTGAATAGGATCTAGAGAATATAACCTAGGAGTTTTATAGAGTTCGGGTGAATCTATAATTCCCTTGAAGTCGTTAACAAAGAATCAAATAGCATAATGAATTGTTAATTACTAGATTTTTATATGGATATCGAAGTCTGTAATTGATAATATATTAACTCGGCACTCGGGAGAGTGAGTTAGAATAATTTAAGATTCTTGGCTTATAACAATGCAACTGAATAAGAATTGATTGGAGTAACAAATACATAGGGGATAGTTAGGTGAAATCAGACCCTAGAATCTCTATCTTCTTGGATTATCTCTATCAAACGTTTTACTATCTTGTTTATTTAGTTTTTAATCTAAATTTAGTTATTTTTTGAATAAAGTTAGGATTATCAATTATCGTACTTAGTGTGAGTTGAATACAATCCATGTGGGTTCGACACTCTTTCACTTATCTTCATTAAAACTTGACATCATACACTTGTGGTGCGATATAAAATATCACAACAAGTTTTTGGTGTCGTTGCTGGGGATTGTTAATTTAATTCACATTAATACTATTACCAAATAACCTTAGCTTTAATTTAGATTTTTATTTTTATTTATTTTTTTTTTTTATTTTTTATTGTTATTTTTATTTTGGTATTTTTCTTGTCTTTATGTGCTTCAGTGAATGTTTGATTAATTCTTGACGCAATTAATCCCAGATTAATTTTCTCTTTAATAATTAATCTCATATTAATTCTTGCTGTAATTAATCCCAGATTAATTTTCTCTCTCATAATTAATCCGAGATTAATTCTGTTCGAGTTAAATGTCATCGGTGAATCTTTGGGAAGCGACCCAAGAGATCCCTGGATATGTTGGTAGTAAATACGGTTGTCAGACTATCCGACACGTGCGTACCCGGTACCACATTCTTACCGATTTACAAGACATGGTTGGCTTCTAGCAAAACACCATGCCTACCCAATTCTCCAGAAATATATTCAACATGGAATATATAAAATCTATATCAGGCGTAGTATACAATGTATTGCATAATACGATCTAGTATCTGATGTCACATGCTAAGCCTAGAGCTGGAATTGTTTCCGCCCCGTACGAAGCATATATCGGATCACTAACAACTAGTCTCTATTATCGGATAATCATGACCTAGTCATACTATCCCAATAGCTATAGCATTTACGAGTACTAGTTATGTATCACTGCGTGATCATCATCTCCATATGACTGAAGTGATACTTCCATCTTGACATCACACCCAATACACTACGATTCTCAGTATACCCAGAAAAGGCGTACACAGAACCTGTTAAAGCTCCGGATGACCAAAACCAAAGTATACTGATTGTCGCAAGTATTAGCCATGCAAGTCTCAGGTTAAGACCACATACACCTACCCTGATTCGGATTCCCATAGACACATAGTCATAATACCAATGGGACTCCGAGGGGTCTATCTAGAGCGAAGCTGTTCCCGGTCCAACGGCTAACAGAACCTCATATCACACTTGCATAAGTATCAAATACTTAAATATATGAGAACTATGCAGTTAAGCTTCTATAACGTGCACAAGTGTAATACTAGCATATTCCGCATTATCGATGTCCAGTCTCGATAATACTACGACTATGGATATTTAATGATTAAACCTTTCGTGGATTAATAATGTCTCATATCTTATTAATCTGGTACTAATCATATGGACTTTTATCATTTATATATATCCAATTAATCCAATTACGAAATGATAAAAGAGCAATTTTTTTGTCACATAGTTAATTTGTACAAAGAACACCATGTCTTTTACAAATAGTGATGATATGGGTCATAATTGTACAAAAATCTCTCACTTGGCCTAGAGCCAATCACTCAAGTGTCCAACACTTGAACTATGTATGGGTCGCTCATACTTATGCTGAGATATCGCTTTCGTCAGCGGATATCCAAGGTTATCTTCTGAAACAATCTTGTCGATCTTGACATCGCCACGATGTGTGATCTCATGAATCAGATGAAACCATCGAAGTACATACTTGGATCATTGATGAGACCGTAATTCCTTAGCCTGTGTTGTAGCCTAGCTCAGCTGCTAACAGAACTACTCCTAATCTAATTAGGAATTTTATAGATCCAAAATGCTTCTTTTGCTGCCTCAGTCACAGCAATGTATTCCGCTTTTGTTGTTGAATCGGCAACAGTATCTTGCTTGGAAGATTTCCAGCTCAATGTTCCGTTGTTCAAACAAAATATGTACCCTTATTGCGACTTACAGTTGTCTTTATCGGTTTGGAAACTTGCATCGGTGAACCCAGTCACCTCAAGTTCTCTATCTCTATAAATTAAGAAAGCATCATTAGTTCGTCTAAGATATTAAAGGATGTTCTTTACATCAATCCAATGACCATCACCTTGATCGGCCTGATAGTGACTGTAGATGCTCAAAGCATATGAGACACCAGGTCGCGTATATATCATGGCATGCATGATCGATCCGACTACTTAAGCGAACGAGATATGATTCATTGAATCTCTCTCATCTTAAGTTTTAGGACACATGTCCTTTAGATAGAGAGACGTCATATGACACTGGAAGCAACCCCTTCTGGGCTAATCCATGTTGAATCTCTTCAACACTTTGTCAATGTACGAGTTCTCGGAGAGTGCCAACAACTTTTAGATCTATCCCAGTAGATCCTTATTCCTAGAATAAAGGTTGTCTCTCCCAAGTTTCTCATGGAGAATTTTAATAAAAGCCAAGATTTCACCGATTTAAATATGGGAATGTCATTACTAAGAAGCAATACATCATCAACGTATAGGACAATCATTGTCAGTGCGCTCCCACTAACCTTCTTATATACACAAGAATCATCATCGTTTTGAATGAAACCATATACCATTATGATCTCATCAAAACGTTGGTTCCAAGAATGCAATGCTTGCTTCAATCCATAAATGGATCGACTTAACTTGCAAACCTTGTTTGCATGTTTTAGCACGACAAAACCGTCAGGGTGTTGTATATGAACATCCTCCAAAAGGTTTCCATTAAGGAAAGCGGTTATGATGTCCATCTGCCATATTTCATAATCGAAATATGCAGCAATAGCATCATTATCCGAATGGATTTAATCATGGCAACGGGTAAAAGGTTTCGTCGTAATCGACACTATATTGATGACGATACCCTTTCGCTACAAGCCTAGCTTTGTACGTTTTTATGTTGTCATCCATGTCTGTCTTCACCATGAAGACTCATTTGTTACCAATAGGCACAATGCCTTCTGGTACATCAACCAGTGTCCAAACTTGGTTGTATACATGTAATCCATTTCAGACTTCATGGCACCTTGCCATAAAGTGGATTTGATACCTTGTATCACTTCCACATACGTAGCCAGTTTATTATCCTCAATACGATTAATATCTACATGAGGTGAGATCAGAAACCCATACCTCTTAGGTTTTTTTCTGACTCTCTCCGACCTACATGGTTCTTGTGTATTAGAAGATTGTGGAAAAGTCTCATCCCTGATGAACTGTTCGTGTTCCGTGAGGGGATCGGTGCCAGGAACAGTATCACTCCGATTTTCATCGAGTTCTACTTTTCTCCCACTTACCACTATATTTAGGAATTCCACTAAGGAAAACCGCATGGAGAGCAACAAATATTTTTGTTCTCTAATGGGTTGTGGAAATTGGTTTCCCTAGGATAACCAATTACAAATAGGCACTTATCCGATTTTGGTTCTAGTCTGGCACCATCCAAACGTTTAATATATGCCCAGCATCCCAAATCTTCAGGAATGAGAAACTCGGTTTCTTTCCTGTTCATATTTCATATGGAGTCTGTCCAACAGACTTTGACGGAACCTTATTCAAAATAAGTATTGTATTGTTCAATGCGTATCCCTAGAAGGAAATTGGTAGCTCAGTGCGACTCATCATTGACCTTACCATGTCTAACAAAGTTTGGTTTCTCTGTTCGGACACACCGTTCATTGAGGTGTTTCGGGAGGAGTCCACTGTGAAAGAATACCATACTCTTTCAAGTAATCAAGAAACTCATTGCTTAAATATTCTTCACCACGGTCCGATCGTAATTTTTTAATATTTTTGTCGGTCTGTTTTTCTACTTCGTGTCGAAACTCTTTGAATTTCTCAAAAGTTTCTGACTTGTGTTTCATAAGATACACATAACCATAACGCGATGCAACATCCGTAAAGGTTACAAAGTATTCATAACCACCTCTAGCCTAGCTAGACATGGGCCCACATACGTCACCATGAAATAGGGCTAACAGCTCGGTGGCACGTACACCCTTACCGCTAAAAGGTGTTTTAGGAACTTTGCCTAATAAACAAGATTCACAGACATCATATGAATTAGGATCAAATCCGTCCACGTATCCACTCTTCGAAAGTGTGGATATACGAGTTTTGTTAATGTGTCTCAGACGACAATGTCACAGATAAGTTTCATCCATGTTACTTAGTTTGAGCCTTTTTTTGTCATGTTATATGTTTGAGATTCATTTATATTCAAAATATAAAGACCATCATTAACATATGTTGTACATATCAAAATGTTATCTTTGTATACTAAACACCTAGTGTTTCAGAATACAAAGGTACACCCGCAACGGGTTAAACAAAATACAGAGATGATGTTCCTAGTCAAACTAGGTACAAACTAACAATCACCTAATGTAATTACATATCCTAATGACAGGTTCAAAACACAAGTCCCAACGGCCAAAACAGTGACTCTCATCCCGTTTCCGACTCGTAGGTCGATCTCATCTGAAGCCAGTATCCTGCTAGTCAGCAGATCCTGCACACCAGTACATTTGTGAGTACCACATCCAGAATCAAAAATCCAATTTTTAAAACCAATAGTGGACATGTTTATAACAAACATACCTGAAGCTGGAGCCTTGCCCATCTTCATTTCCTTCAACTCCTCATTGTACATACGACAATCACGCTTCCAGTGACCCCGTTTGCCACAATGTAGGCAGACGTCTTGGGATATGTCCTTAGTCTTCCGAGAAGACTGTGATGATTTAGCCTTGCCCTTTTTCTTCATTTTCTTCACAACCTCATAAGCCTTCGGCTAAGCCTTGGCCTTCTGGGATGTCGAAGTAAGATGCGCATTGCGCTTCTCGCCCTTTTGGAAGCTCTGGCTCTGCCTCCTAAAGCATAGCCATTAACTCTCCAAAAGTTTTCTCTTGGTTCATTATGAACCCGCCCCAACATTCGGGTAGAGACTGAAAGATCAAATCTATGGAAGTCTCGGCCTCGTAGGTAATGCCCAGCTAACCTAGCTGTTCGATGTCAGCAATCATCTGCGACACCTAGTGCTCGACAGATGTACCTTCTGACATACGCGAGCGAAAGAGCTTCTTTTGCAATTCGTACTTCTAAGATCTAAGGTTAGATCTACGAAGATCCTTTGATTTAATCATCATGATATAAAGATCTAATCATTAGTTCTGACGATGAAATTAAGGAGTCATTGCAGCAAGCATAACGGATTGAGCACTAAAGTTATCATCACGATGAGTCTTCCAAAGCTCATGCTCTACTATTTGCACAACTTCAGGCTCAGACCCGAGAGGTTTCTCTATGACATAGAGTAATTTCTCGGCTCCCAGGACTATCATGAGATTCATCTCCCTATCTGGAAGATTGGAGCCATTAAAGACATTATCGCCAATGACGATGTCCCTAACTCTAATCTTTCCAGCCATTTCGATTGAAATAGTCCAATTATTCAATCAATGATATCGGGTACACTTAAAATGTAATGGTTACTATAGTCCAACTATATAACCAACTACAAGTGGAGTAGTGTCTTGTACAGTCTAACTGTTCAAAGAAAGCAATATTCAATATTAGTCTAACTAATATATATTTATTACGACGATAAATAAAATAAAAGAGCGTGTGTAAGCGAGTATTAAACGAAATTACAAATTTAATACTAGCCTCCCACTATTTTTCGGCGAGCCTCTAACCCTCTGTGGAGTACTCTGGAAACCTAGTTTCCTAGTGGGCTAGGATCCCGTTAAATAACACACAACCTTGACTTTGGCCAACAAGCTGTATGAAACTTAACTAGGTAGATCTCTAAGATAAATTGGATTTCATCCAATTCATAGATCCGGTAGGTGGACCTCCAAGTCCGAGATATACATCCAATATATATTTCCTAACTTTTTCCTCTGAATCAACTAAGCCTTGGCTTTGGCTCAACAAGCTTAATGATTCCATTTAAGCGTGACCCATTGACAGTGGGAAAGCTTCGTAATCCACGTCAATGTACAGAAGTGACCTTGACTTTGGCCAACAAATCACAACTACCCAAGACATGCGATATGTAACAAAGCTTTTGTGGTTCAAACACATCCGCGATGGACAATGATCTTGACTTTAGCCAACATACCAATGTCAATCTTGGATCTTGAGAGATAACCACTCAATGGAAGGAAATCGCTTAATATTAAAGTGACGATTTTTCGCGTAAATTGGCAACCAATTTATTATCTTTGATTAGGTCTCATCATACACCCTTAAACATGCATTCTAAAAGCATAATAAGGCGCGAATAAAATAATAATGATATGCGGATGGATATATAATACAATTTGTTCATAGAACAAATCTCTCTCTTTCCTCTCTCCCGCTAGCACTATTCATACTTCTACCCAATTACATAATACATTAAAGAAACCTCATTTACATTGAAGGGAATTGGTGAGAAGAGAAATACAAATAGTGTAAGAGGTGAAAGGCTGGACACGCAGGTCCAATTTAACAAATAAGTATCATACTTACAATAATTTCCAAAATTTCCCCCACCCATCTAATATCCATCCGATATACATTATTCATATAAACACATCCAAGTATTCACACAAAGCATGTTGTCAATCAATCTAATCCAATTAATTAATCTTTGATTAATGACCATCTAATGTTCAAACAACGATTTGATTTGCGCGAGTCCAACTCGTTTAAGAATAAATACTCAAAGTAAATATTCTTGAATTCTATCGAACTACAATTTTAAATCCAATTTAAATTGTATCCAATACTAATTCATGTTTAATTCCAAATTAAATAATTACACTTTTAAAAGTGCCTTTTAGACTTGGATTCCAAATCCAATCTTAATGGGTCTCAAAGGCTCAATTAGTATCCAATACTATTCAATTAAAGTCCAATGGGCTTTCAATTAATTCTTTAGGCATGGGCTTTGGCCATTATGGATCAAACCCAAGATGCCAAGGCCCAAATAGGAATCACCATTTGCCAAAAATCAATTTAGGCCCATTAGGCCCAATTAAATTTTTAAAGGCCCAAAAGTCCTGTTTGGACTTTATGGAAATGGTTTTAGGCCCAATTGTCCAAAACCAAACTTAGCCCAAATATAACAAATTAAATTAATACACTATTCCAAATTACATATTAATCCAATTCAAGTGTAATTAACATAATTAATCAACTAATCTAATGTTTCCAAAACACTAATTAATCCAATTAATCATGCTCATTAATTCCAATTCATGTCCAACAAAAATTGAAGTAAAATCAATTCTACAACATGCTTAGGCTCACGACAATGGCAAAGAAATTATCATGCAATTTGATTTCAATCTAATTAAATTAACATTTAACATACATTTCATGCCAACAACACATCCAATTGCTAATTTTCAAAAATCACCATGAGCACTACATAGGGTTCCATTCGGCCATGGCTTAGGATTTGGGGAAATTTTTGATCCAATCAATTTCACAAATCCAATGATGCACAAATCCAATTCATCATCATCCAACCACAACCAAACAATCAATTTCGAATTTTCACACTCCAAGCATAAAATCCTCAAATTAAAGTTTGGAATCCTAAAATTGAAATCAAGTTTAGATTGGCTCATGATACCCTTGTTAGTGTGTCTAACACATCCCAATGATCCTAAACATGATTCTAGTGTGAATAATTCAAGAAAGTTTGCGGAAAAAACTTACATTGATTGGATGAGATTCAAAAATTCCAAATGATGTAGAAGAAGCTCCAAGCTTTTTTTTGAATTCCAAACTCAAAGGTGAGTTTCCCTATCACCTTCTTTTGACTCCCAAAGTGTAGCAATGAACAAATTTTGAAAGAAAAAATTCCCTTCCAAAGAGTGTAATTTTCGGCCATAGAGAGAAAGTTAGGGAGAAGATGAATAGTAAGTCTAACTTGCTTTTTGTGTTGTTTTATAATGACATATTTAATAAGCCCAACAGCTTCCATCAAGTGTCAAACCATTGATGTAAGTAAAGTGGGTCCCACCACTTTAAATTCAAATTTTGGTTGGCTTATACAACACACTTTGGGCCTGGTTCGTTTAATCCGACTAAACGAATTTTCCGTCGCGACGTAATTATATCCAATTTAATTAAATAATAATGTCCAGCAAAATTATTACAGAAGTCGCTTACGAATTAATTCCAAATTAATTCGTTCTCTTGAATTAAAATCCAATTTTAATTCTGTGTTGAAATCCGATTTCAATAAATATATCCAATATATTATTTTAGCCCAATTAAATAAATTAAATAGTAAAATCCAATCTAACTATTAAATTTACTTTGCCGATTAATTCCAAATTAATCGCGTTCTCTTTTCTGGTCGAATTAGTCCCAAATTAATTCTTGACGGAATTAATCCCAGATTAATTTTCTCTTTAATAATTAATCCCAAATTATTTCTTGCCGTAATTAATCCCAGATTAATTTTCTCTCTCATAATTAATCCCAGATTAATTCTGTTCGAGTCAAATGTCATCGGTGAATCTTTGGGAAGCGACCCAAGAGATCCCTGAATATGTTGGCAGTAAATACGGTTGTCGGACTATCCGACACGTGCGTACCCAGTACCACGTTCTTACCGATTTACAAGACATGGTTGGCTTCTAGCAAAGCACAATGCCTACCCAATTCTCCAGAAATATATTCAACATGGAATATATATAATCTGTATCAGGCGTAGTATACAATGTAATGCGTAATACAATCCAGTAACTGATGTCACATACTAGGCCTAGAGCTGGAATTGTGTCTGCCCCGTACGAAGCATATATCGGATCACTAGCAACTAGTCTCTGTTATCGGATAATCATGACCTAGTCATACTATCCCAATAACTATAGCATTTAAGAGTACTGTTTTTGTATCCATGTGTGATCATCATCTCCATATGATTGAAGTGATACTTTTATCTTGACATCACACTCAATACACTACGATTCTCAATATACCCAGAAGAGGTTTACACAGAACCTGTTAAAGCTCCAGACGATCAAAACTAAAGTATACTGATTGTCGTAAGTATTAGCGATGCAAGTCTTAGGTTAAGACCACATACACCTACCCTGATTCAAATTCCCATAGACACATAGTCATAATATCGATGGGACTCCGAGGGGTCTATCCAGAGCAAAGCTGTTCCTAGTCCAACGGCTAATAGAGCCTCCTATCACACTTGCATAAGAATCTAATACTTAAATATATGATAACTATGTCGTTAAGCTTCCATAACGCGCACAAGTGTAATACTAGCCTATTCCGCATTATCGATGTCCAGTCTCGATAATACTACGACTGTGGATATTTAATGATTAAACCTTTCGTGGATTAATACTGTCTCATAACTTATTAATCTGGTACTAATCATATGGACTTTTATCATTTATATATATCCAATTAATCCAATTACAAAATGATAAAAGAGCAATTTCATTTGTCACATAGTTAATTTGTACAAAGAACACCATATCTTTTACAAATAGTGATGCTATGGGTCATAATTGTCCAACAATGTGAAGATCCACAAGTCTTGACTCGTTTGTCTTTGATCCTGAAATAGAAAGAACAATGAGGAGACTAAGGAAAGAAAGAAAAATTGAAAATGAAGCAATGACAACTGAGAATATAGAGAACAACCCACGCCATGTGGCAATCTGGGATCATTTTAAACCAGTCATTGACGATAACTATTCTAGGATTGCGCACCCACCAATCAATGCGAATAACTTTGAGCTGAAAAATGCATTGATCAACATGGTATAAAAGAACCAATTTGGGGGTTCAGCTGTAGTGGATCCCAATGTGCATTTACGGATGTTCTTGGAGATGGCCGATACAATAAAGATGATAAGAGTCACTAAAGAGACCATCAGGCTACGCTTGTTCCCATTCTCTTTAAGGGATAAAGCGAGAAGTTGGCTACAATCTATTCCGATGGAGAGCATCATGACATGGAATGATATGGCTATAAAATTTCTTTCAAGGTTCTTTCCACCCACTTAATCATCCCAAATGAGAACAGAAATTAGCATATTTAGGCAGTTGGAGACTTAGAATCCGTATGAGGCCTGAGAGTGCTTTAATGATCTACTTAGGAGGCGCCCACATCATTATTTTGAAGATTGGATTCAAATTTAGTTATAATGGTTTGAATGGTCCAAACAGAACCATGGTCGATGTAGCTACTAGAGGAATCCTATTCAAGAAATCTGTTGAAAATGCCTATGCTTTATTAGAGGAGATGACCATCAATAACTTCCAATAGCCAAATGAACGCACTATTGTGTCTAAGGTGACTGGTATATATGAGATGGATCATATTGTTGGACTTACAGCTCAAGTGTCATCCCTCACGACCCATCTAGCAACATTGACCAATCAACAGGGCCAACCATCTATTGAAGTTGTTGCTGCTAATAGAATGCTCTTACCTGACGAAAGATATGAGCAAGTCCAATATGTGAACAATTGTAACTTCAACAACTGTAGAGGCAACCTATTCCTAACTATTACCATCCGAACTTTTCATATGTCAATACAGAGAATGTCTTGAAACCTCCTACTGGCTATAATAATCAAATAGCTGAGCAAAAACCTTCCTTAGAAGACCTCATAAACATATTTGTTGCTAAAACTTCAGAAATGTTTGAGAAGAATTAGTCGAGGCTGAATAATATTGAAATATATATGGGCAATATAAGGGCAACGACGAAGTCCTTAGAAGTGCAGATAGGGCAGATTGCTACTTTCATGGCCAATCAACAAAAATTAGCATTTCCTAGTAATATTGAGGTCAAGCCCAAAGACCAATGTCAAGCCATTACCCTCATGAGTGGGAAAGAGATTAGAGATGCCCTTAAGGACCAAGTAAGTCAAGACAAAGAGACGGTATTTCAAGAGAAACAGTAACATAAGAAGAAAACAGTGCAATAGCTCCTCCATATAAGCCACCACCCATCCCAAAAACACATTTATCGTACCCTCTGTTGGTTTCTATAAAGGTCCAGGATCGATTATAAGCATGAAATAATGTGTGAATACAAATCAATGAAGTTGCGGAATACTTACATCGATCGGTTGAGCGACGCGGCAAGCAACAGAACTCAAAAATCTGCTCACTGGTTGGCGTGAACTGCAGTTTTTGTGCTCAGTGTTTTGGCTTCGTTTTTGGTCCTTCGTGAAGCTCCAATCACATCGTCGAATGGTTCCCGGCTCATGGGTGAGCTTCCCTATCATCTCTCGCATATCTCGTAAGTGTGCTAGCACTTGTGATTTTGCCACAAAATCACACTCCAAGCTCCCCTACTGCTCACGGTTTCAAAACCAGAAAAACAGAAAACTTAGCCCATTTGGGCATGGAAGATAGAAAGAGATGAAGTGAGAGAGATTGGTTTGGTTTGTGAAATTTGTGTATCTTATACACTAATTTTAATTTCAAAATTCATTTCACTTGAATTTGGCTTTCAAAAAGCAAATCATTTAAAGCCATAAATGGCACCAACCACTTCCATCACTCAATCCATCAAGTTGTCAAGTCACATCACTCAAAGTGACTTGTTATTTGACGCTTGATGCGACTAGCGATTTGACGCTTGATTTGACGTGCCGCACTCAAATTCGAAATGTGAATCCGCTCGCAAATAATTTCGGGCTCTGGTTCGCTAATTCTAAATTAACGAATTTTCTGTTGCGTCGTAATTAAATGATTACGCCTAGCGAAATCACTATTCACGTCGCTAACGAATTAATTCTAAGTTAATTCGCTCGCCCGAATTAAAATCTAATTTTAATTCCGCGTTGAAATCCAATTTCTCTTAATATATAAAATATATTAATTTCTCGATTAATTCCAAATTAATCGTTATCTCTCTTTAATGATATTTTATCCCACATAAAATATCTCCGTAATTAATCCCAGATTAATTTTCTCTCTCTTCTAATTAATCCCAGATTAATTTAGAGTGCGAGTTATACGTCATCGGTGAATCTTTGGGAAGCGACCCATGAGATCCCCGGATATGTTGGCAGTAAATTCGGTCGTCGGACTATCTGAACACGTAAGTACCTCGTACTATATTTATACCGAATTACAAGACAAGGTTGGCCTCTAGCAAAGCGTCATGCCTCCCCAATTCTCCGGAAACATCCTTACAGGAATAAGGATCTATATCAAGCGTAATATACCGTAGTATTACGTATTTCTGTCCAGTATCGGATGATCACGTGCTAGGCCTGTGGCTGGAAATGTGTCTGCCCCGTACGAAGCACATATATCGGATCTCTGGCGACTAGTCTCTATAATCGGATAAACATGACCTTGTCATTTTATCCCGATAGCTGCAGCATTTAAGAGAACCAGTCCCGTATCATACGTGACCATCATCTCCATATGACTGGAGTGACACTTCCGTCTTTACATCACACCCAACACACTACAATTCTCGATATACCCAGAATTGGCGTACATAGAACCTGTTAAAGCCCTGGACGACCTCAACCAATGTATATAGATTGTCGTATGCATTAGCGGTGCAAGTCTCAGGTTAAGACCAAATACACCTACCCTGATTTCGGACTTCCATAGACACATAGTCATACTACCAATGGAATTCCGAGGGGGTCTATCCAGAGCGAAGCTGTTTCCCGTACCATCGGTAAAACACAACCTCCTATTACACTTGCATGAGTATCCTATACCCAAATATATTAGAACTATGTCGTTGCGCCCTCACAACACGCACAAGTGTAATACTAGTCTTGTACATATTTATCGATGTCCAATCTCGATAATACTCTGACTAGGGATATTTAATGATTCTGCCTTTATGGATTGATACTGTCTCATATCATTCTTAATCCAGGCACTAATCATAGGGACCTCTCATCATTTATACATCTAGGTGATCTAATCACAAATGATAAGAGTGCAATCTCCTTTGTCACGTAGTTAATTTGTACAACAACACCGTGATATGTACAAATAGTGACGCTATGGGTCATAATTGTCCAACAATCTCCCACTTGGCCTGTAGCCAGTCACTCGAGTGTCTGACACCCGAACTTTGTACGGTTTGCTCAAATTGCTGAGAAAAGGTTTTCGTCAGCGGATTTTCATGATTATCGTCTGATGTGATTTATTCGATCATCACATCGCCACGATGTATGATCCGAACGAATCAGATGAATATCGAAGTATTTATCTGGATCGTTGATGAGACCATTAATTCTTTAGCATGTGTTGTAGCCTAGATCAGCTGCTAAAAGAACTATATCTAATCTAATTAGATATTTACCGACGCCAAGAAGGCTTCTATTGCTGCTTCAGCTACAGCAATATCCCGCATTTGTTGTTTGTTCGGTAACAGAATCTTGCTTGGAAGATTTCCAGCTCACTCTGTACCGTTATTCAATTGTACAGTACCATTTGTATCGGTTTAGGAAACTTGCAGCAGTGATCCTAGTCATTTCAAGTTCTCATTCTCATTCTCCATAGATTAAGACAACATCCTTAGTTCTCTAAGAAACTAATGGATGTTCTTAACTTCAATCTAGTGACTATCACTTGGATTGGCCTGTGTGTGAATCATATGCTCAAGGCGTATGAGACACCAGGTCACGTACATTTTTCAATGTACGAGTTCTCGGAGAGTTTCTAAAAGCCAAGCTTTCACACCGATTATTATTATGGGAATATCATTTCCAAGAAATGACGTATTATCATTATTTATATAGGACAATCACTTTCAGTGCGCTCCCACTGACCCTCTTATATACACAAGAATCATTTTCATTTTGAATTAAATCATACACCATTATGATTACATCAAAATGATAATTCCAAGAACCTAATGATTGCTTCAATCCAAACATGGATCGAATAACCTGCAAACCTTGTTTGCTAGTTATAGTACGACAAAACCGCCAGGATGTTTTAAACATCCTCCAAAAGGTTTCCTTTTCAGGAAAGCGATTTTCCCGCAAAGCTGTCATATTTCATAAATGAAATACACAGCTTTAGCAAGCATTATCCATTTCGGACTCATGGCACTTTGTCATGATATGGAGTCGATACCTTGTATCACTTCCTCATACGTAGTCAGTTGGTATACCTCAAAAGATAGACATATTTACGAGGTGAGATCAGAAACCCATACCCCATGTTGTTTTCTGATTCTCTGCGACATACCCGGTTCTTGTGTATACGAAGATTAATGGTAATAGTTTCATCCTTGACGAACTATTTGTGTTCCATTAGGAATCGGTGCCTGGAATAGTATTACTCCGATTTTCATCGAGTTTTACTATCCTCCCACTTACCACTGCATATCGGTGTTCCTCTTAGGAAAACCGCAAGGTGAGCAACAATCTAATTGTTCTCTTGTGAGTTGTATAAGTACAATACTTATGGTATCCCTAGGATAACCTACAATTCGGCACTTATCCAATTTGGGTTCTAGTTTGGTATCATCCAAACATATGCCTAGCATACCCAAATTATCAGGAATGTGAAACTCAGTTTCTTTCCTGTTCATATCTAATATGAAATCTGTCAAACAGATTATTATGGAACCCTATTCAAAATAAATAAGGAAACGATAGCTCAAAGCGACTCATGATTAACCTTAATTATGTCTAACATAATTCGGTTACTCAGTTCGGACACACCGTCACTTTGACGTGTTCTGTGAGGAGTCCTCATTTGAAAGAATACTTTACTCTTTCAAGTATTTTAGAGAGTTATTACTTAAGTATTTCCATTACGGTCTTACCGTGACGGTCTAATACTTTAGCCGATCTGTTTGTCTATTTCGTGTCGAAACTGTAAAAGTTTCTGATTTGTGTTCTTCAAAAGAAACACATAACCATAACGCGATGCCACATCCGTACAGGTCACGAAATATTCATATCCACATCTAGCCTAGCTATACGTGGGCCCACTTGCTTCACTATGAATTAGGGCTAACAGATCAGTGGCATTTGTACTTTTACCAAGTAAATAGTGTTTTAGGCACATTGCCCAATAAATCAGATTCGTAGACTTTATTTGATTGGATCAAATCAGTCCTAGTACCCGCTCTTCAAAAGTGCGGATATACGATTCTTGTTTAATTGTGTCCCAGACAACAAGCCACAATTAATTTCATCTTGATCAAATCAGTTTAAGCTATTTATTTGTCATATATATTTAAGATTTATTTATATTCAAAATATAAATGCTGTTATTCACATCTAATGTGTTTATCTCAATATCATCTTTATATAATGAAACACTTTAGTGTTCTAGAATATAAAGGTTAATCCGCAGCGGAGTAAACACTGATATAGAGATAATGAATCTAGTCAAACTAGTTACATTATAACAGTTCCTAATTTAGGTACACACCCGAAGGTAGTTTCCTAAACTAAGGTATCTACGGTTAAAACAGCGACTTTTGTCCCGTTTTCAATTCGCAGATTATCTCAATTGAAGTCAGTATACTATTCAAAAGAGATTCTGAACATCAATATATATTTTATGTACCACACAATAGTTTTAAATCTAATTTTAATACTAGTAGTGAACATAATTATCAAAATCATATTTGAAGTTAGAGCCTTGCTCGTTCTTCAATTCCTTCATGTCTGCTTTGTCCAAACGGCAGTCACGTTTCCGCAATCCCGTTTGCCACATTTAGCACATTTAGGGATATGTCATTTATCTTCCCAGAAGATTATAATGATTATGTCTTTGCCAGTTTCAACACTCCAGAAGCCTTTGGCCAAGCCTCGGGTTTCTAGAATATCGAAGTAAAGTGCGCCTTGCGCTACTTGCCTATTGCAAAGTTTGACTTTATCTCCTTGAGAATAGTCATTAATTCTCCAAGAATTAACTTTCGTAATTTAGTACTTCTAAAATCTAAGTTAATAGATTCATGAAGATCCTTCAATTTCATTATCATACTTTAAGGATCTAATGCTTAGTTCTGATTCAGAAATTAAGGAGTCTTATGCTGTAAGTATTATGGATTTAGCACTTTAGTTATCATTACATAATCTTCCAAAGATTTATGATATACTATTTGCTTAACTCCAAGCTTAGGCCTAATATTTTATTTTATCAAATAAAATAACTTATCAGTTTTTCCAAGACCATCCTAAAATTATTCCCAATATTGAAAATTAAACTATTTAAAACATTTCCCTAGGATTATGAATTAAACATCAATCTTTCATTTTAATCTTGATTTTAATAGTCCAACTATTTAATCAATAATTAAGGTACTATTAAATATAATGATTATTATAGTCCAACTATTTAATCAACTATACTTTAATTAAATCATATATATTTATTATCATAATCCAATTATATAATCACTTATAGATGAATGTTTGAATATAGTCCAACTATTTATTAAACAAATTTAAATATTATTCCAACTAACATTTAATCGATATGACGAATGATATTGTTTGAGCGCTTATGGCGAGTAATTGAACGAATATTGCAAATTCAATTCTTGCCTCCCACTATTTTTCGGCGAGCCTCTAACCCTCTGTTGAGTACTCGGGAAACCGTGTTTCCTAGTGGACTAGGATCCCGTTAAATATCACACAATCTTGACTTTGGCCAACAAATTGTATGATAATTAACTAGGTAGATCTCTAAGATCAATTGGATCCAATCCAATTCCTAGATCCGGTAGAGGGACATCCAAGTCCGAAACATATATCTTATATATGCGAATACATCCAATGTATTACCTAACCTTTTTCCTCTGAATCAACTAAGCCTTGGCTTTGGCACAACAAACTTAGCGATCCCAGTCAACCGCGACCCATTGACCATGGAAAGCTTCATAATCAATGTCAATGGACAAGAAATGGTCTTGACTTTGGCCAACAAACCACAACTTGGACAAGACACTGATATGGAACAAAGCCTTCGTGATTCAAACACATCCTCGACAGATAAAGGCCTTGACTTTGGCCAACAAACCAATGTAGTCTTAGATCTTGAGTGAGAATCACTCAATGGAAGGAAAAACGCTTAATATTGTTTGAGGGTTTTTCGAGTGCAAATTGGCAACCAATTTATTATCTTTGTTAAGGTTTCATCATCATACACCCTTAAACATACATTCTAAACACATAACAAAGCGCATATGATAAAATAATAATGATATGCGGATGGATACTTTACATTGATCCTAGATCAAATCTCTCACTTTCTCTCTCCCGCTAGCACAAGTATTACTTCTACCCGTTACACTACACTTCTAAAGAAACCTCATTTACATTGAGGGAAATAGGTGAGAAGAGAATACAAAGAATGAGAGGTAATAAGGCTGGACACGCAGGTCCAATTAATAAATCAAATTTATTACACAATTTCTAAAATTGTCCCACCCATCTAATATCCATCTGATATACATTATTCATGCATCGCAACCATGTATTCACACAAGCATGTTATCAATCAAGCTAATCAAATTAATTAATCTGATAATTAGTGATCATCCAATGTTCAAACAACGATTTGATTTTGCTCGAGTCAAACTCGTTTTGCGAATAAGTACTTAAAGTATGAATTCTCGAATTAAATTAAATTACATCATTAAATCCAATTTAATATGTATTTAATACTAACTCGCTTATTTAATTCCAAATTAAATACTACACTTTAATAATGAACTTTTACGACTTAAATTCCAAATTTAATCGTTACGGGTCTCAAAGCCCGATTAACGTCCAACGTTAGTTTAATTAAAGTCCAATGGGCTTTTAATTAATTTCTTAAGGCATGGACTTTTGGTCAACTCGGGTCAAACCGAATAACCAAAATCCAATCTAGGAGTTACCCCATAAGCCCAGAAATTAATCTTGGCCCATTAGGCCCAATTAAACTTTAAAGGTCCATTTGTCGCATTTGGGCTTTATGGAGGCGGTTTTGGGCCCAATTAGATCCAACCAATTTGCCTAAACCCAACTTTGTACAACAAAGCCCAACAAGCCCATTAGCAACATATAGCCCAATTTCACAAAATAGGCCCAAATATAATTAAATCACAAAAACCCAATTTCATAATTTAACTACATGAGTGCAATACATAACAAATTACCCAATTAAAATTTCTAAAATATTAATTACATAACTAATCATGCTTAATTCATCAATACATGTCCAACACATTTTGATTAAAATCAAACTCATTTCATGCTCAACATGTCTCGGCCAAGGAGGATAATTTTTTTTTCTGATTCGGTTTCAATCCAATTAAACTCACAATGGACATTAAATCATCATCCTATTGATTCTAACTCATCCAATGAATTAAAAAAATCAAAATCACCAAGACATTTTAGGGCTATTCTATTCGGCCATGCTCACCAAATTTGGGGAAAATTATTCCAAATCAATTTTCATGAAATTGATCCAATCAATATTCAATTCAAACACATTTAAGCATATTCATCAATCCAATTTCACAAAATCATGCTCAAAATCAATTTGCCCAAATTTTAAGCCCTAAACTTTTTCATGCTCAAACCTTGCTCTAGATGCCATTGTTGGTTTCTATAAAGGTCCAGGATCGATTATAAGCATGAAATAATGTGCGAATACAAATCAACGAAGTTGCGGAATACATACATCGATCGGTTGAGCGACGCGGAAAGCAACGGAACTCAAAAATCTGCTCACTGGTTGGCGTGAACTGCAGTTTTTGTGCTCACTATTTTGGCTTCGTTTTTGGTCCTTCGTCAAGCTCTAAGCATCGTCGAATGGTTCCCGGTTCATGGGTGAGCTTCCCTATCACCTTCGCATATCTCGTAAGTGTGCTAGCACTTGTGATTTTGCCACAAAATCACACTCCAAGCTCCCCTACTGCTCACGGTTTCAAAACCAGAAAAACAGAAAACTTAGCCCATTTGGGCGTGAAGAGAGAAAGAGATGAAGTGAGAGAGATTGGTTTGGTTTGTGAAATTTGTGTATCTTATACACTAATTTGAATTTCAAAATTCATTTCACTTAAATTTGGCTTTCAAAAAGCAAATCATTTAAAGCCATAAATGGCACCAACCACTTCCATCACTCAATCCATCAAGTTGTCAAGTCACATCACTCAAAGTGACTTGTTATTTGACGCTTGATGCGACTAGCGATTTGACGCTTGATTTGACGTGCCGCACTCGAATTCGAAATGCGAATCCGCTCGCAAATAATCTCGGGCTCGGGTTCGCTAATTCTAAATTAACGAATTTTCTGTTGCGTCGTAATTAAATGATTACGCCTAGCGAAATCACTATTCACGTCGCTAACAAATTAATTCTAAATTAATTCGCTCGCCCGAATTAAAATCTAATTTTAATTCCGCGTTGAAATTCAATTTCGTTTAATATATCAAATATATTAATTTCTCGATTAATTCCAAATTAATCGTTATCTCTCTTTAATGATATTTTATCCCACATAATATCTCTGTAATTAATCCCAGATTAATTTTCTCTCTCTTCTAATTAATCCCAGATTAATTTAGAGTGCGAGTTATACGTCATCGGTGAATCTTTGGAAGCGAACCAATGAGATCCCCGGATATGTTGGCAGTAAATTCGGTCGTCGGACTATCCGAACACGTAAGTACCTCGTACTACGTTTATACCGAATTACAAGACAAGGTTGGACTCTAGCAAAGCGCCATGCCTCCCCAATTCTCCGAAAACATCCTTACAGGAATAAGGATCTATATCAAGCGTAGTATACCGTTAGTATTGCGTATTTATGTCCAGTATAGGATGATCACGTGCTAGGCCTGGGGCTGGAAATGTGTCTGCCCCGTACGAAGCACATATCGGATCTCTGGCGACTAGTCTCTATAATCGGATAAACATGACCTTGTCATTTTATCCCGATAGCTGCAGCATTTAAGAGAACCAGTCCCGTATCCTACGTGACCATCATCTTCATATGACTGGAGTGACACTTCCGTCTTGACATCACACCCAACACACTACAATTCTCGATATACCCAGAATTGGCGTACACAAAACCTGTTAAAGCCCTGGACGACCTCAACCAAAGTATATAGATTGTCGTATGCATTAGCGGTGCAAGTCTCAGGTTAAGACCAAATACACCTACCCTGATTTCGGACTTCCATAGACACATAGTCATACTACCAATGGAATTCTGAGGGGGTCTATCCAGAGCGAAGCTGTTTCCCGTACCATCGGTAAAACACAACCTCCTATTACACTTGTATGAGTATCCTATACCCAAATATATGAGAACTATGCCGTTGTGCCCTCACAACGCGCACAAGTGTAATACTAATCTTTTACGTATTTATCGATGTCCAATCTCGATAATACTCTGACTAGGGATATTTAATGATTCTACCTTCATGGATTGATACTGTCTCATATCATTCTCAATCCAGGTACTAATCATAGGGACCTCTCATCATTTATACATCTAGGTGATCTAATCACAAATGATAAGAGTGCAATCTCCTTTGTCACATAGTTAATTTGTACAACAACACCGTAATCTGTACAAATAGTGACGCTATGGGTCATAATTGTCCAACAATCTCCCACTTGGCCTGTAGCCAGTCACTCGAGTGTCTGACACCTGAACTTTGTACGGTTTGCTCAAATTGCTGTAAAATAAGATCATCCACAACCAAAACTACACACCTTCCCAAAACGCCACAAAAAAAGGAAATCCAGAGTCAGTCCTCACTTGAAGATGATCCCTAGAAAGCTCAAAAAGTGGTCCAATCAATTTTACCATATGTGCAGTCAAAAATTTCAACCATCAGTGGACCCTGGAGGACAATCCATGGATAAACTGCCACAGACCGCCAAGATGTATTTTTCATGTCATAACAACCGATGGATACCAAATAATAAGGCACAAAAGACTACTTAGTCCGCTACGTTGAAGCCACCATGATAACTTTGGTGGTTATATCTGGCTGAAGACGTTAAACGTAGTGCTAGCGGGGAGGCAACCCTTCCATTTGCATTTGTTTATTTTTATTTTCTTTACTTTATTTTATTTTATTGTGTTATTTGTTTTTTTATTAATTTTCATATTATTTATGCCGGTAGCACAACCCACACAACCCGTGCAACCAAGTTCTGACCAGTAGGAACTTGATCAACTCCATGCACGGTAGTGTTGTTCCTCACTGTTGTTTATTTATGTTTATCTTATATTGAGGACAATGAAAGTTTTAAGTTTGGGGGTGTGTACAGGTAGTGATAGTTCCTGTTATTTAAAAAAAATATTTTTTATTTTTAGTCCTAGATAGTAAAACATAAGTCTAATGATGAATTATGTTGCTTTCGATGAAATCTTAGAAACGATAAGTTCCCAATTGATTTTTATCTGATGTCTTGAGTAGGTGATCTATGTTAGACTCGTAAGCACTTAATAATAGGTTTTTAACAGTAAGAACCCAGGTAGTTGGCAAAGTGACTAGTTGAAGAAATTTTTTACCGATGAATGATCGTTTTCTTAGATGTCTATCTCGATTTGCTAGTGTTATGATGTAAGGTATGGTTAAAAATAAAAGAACAAAAATTTGAAAAAAAAAAAAGTTAAACCACCTATAACCGATAAGCATGAAGCTACCCATGGACGAGCGTTAGGACCACCATGAGCAGAAATGCTACCTTAAAAGGTAGGTGTGTTAAAAAAATGAAAAAAAAAAAGGAAAAAAGGAAAATATCATACCATACCGAGCAAAGAAAGGTAATTATAGAGTACTTTTGAGATATCTATGTTGGTTTGACCCATCAGATCTCAATTTTTTAGACGAAATCATTGAGTTGGCTTACTTAAGAGTCGAGTTATGAATGAACATTTACACACACACACACACACATTGTGAGTCTGGCTTAGATGATTTATTTAAGAACTTGGATTTGAGTTGCATTGAGTACTTTGAATATTCTATGATTTCATTGGTAGGCATTCTTTGAGGACAATATTATGTGCAGCTATCGGGACTATTTACTTTACTTTTATTATTTTTTCATGAATGTATGTGTGTGAATGACGTTTGTGGGTGTCGTCGCTGCAAGCCTTCACGAGACTATATAAATCGTCCACTAGGGCAGCCTATGGGTTTAAAGACTTGTTGCATACGCTAAATGCAATCGTGATCCCTACGAAAGTGGCCTAGTTAACTTTGTTATTTTTGTTTATTTATTTTTATTTAGTCTTTTGCTCGAGACTAGCAAAACATTAAGTTTGGGGGTGCTTGATAAGTGCGATTTATAACCACTTATTCATGCACTCCTAGCTTATTATTTTGTTAGATTCTGTATCATTTAATGAATTTTATAGTTTCTTTTATGTTTGATTGATAGGAAGCATTAGAATATGGATATTGGAGCAATTAAACTTATTTTGGGACCTTACGGACGCAACAGAAGCACGCAGGAAAGGCTGGAACGCAGAAATCAGCAAGCCAGAAAAAATGACTGGCGTCGCGACGCCCCTTCAGAATGCTGCTATAGTAATTTCCCGTAAGTTGGGCATCGCGACGCCAATTTCGGCTCCGAGACGCTACGATTGAAGCCCAGAATCGTCAATGTTCAGTGTTTTACAAGCATAAAGACTCCAAAAATTCCCTATAAATATAGAAGCTTGTCCAAAACCCTAAAAGGGGAGGCTGATACACAACTCAAGAGTTAAAACACATATTTTTAGAGAGATCCAAAGAGAAAGGTTGAAGAGCGACAAAATGAGAGGAAGACGGTGACGTTCGAAGATGAAGGGATTCGATTTGGGTTTAATCTTCTAATTTCTTTCTTTAACTCTAATGATTTCTATTAGATTCATGACCATGCTTTCATTATTTTATTATTTGGTCATGAACTAACTCTATTATTCTAGAGGATGATGTAACAAATGCTTGAACCTATGTATTGATTGTCAATTTAATTTTTATGAAGTCTTAATTCAGTTTATTTATATTTTCTTGCGTTTAATGCTTTTTGTTTGATTGGCCACAAATTGAGATGATGAATGTTTAGAATCTAGCCCTCGGGAGAGAGAGATTTTGAATAGGATTTAGAAAATATAACCTAGGAGTTTTATAGAGTTCGGGAGAATCTATAATTCCTTTGAAGTCGTTAACAAAGAATCACATAGCGTAATGGATTGTTAATTACTAAAATTTTATAGGGATATAGAAATCTGTAATTGATAATATATTCACTCGGCACTCGGGAGAGGGAGTTAGAATAATTTAGAGTTTTTGGCTTATAAATAATTAAACTGAATAATAATTGATTGGCATAACAAATACATATGGGATAACTAGGTGAAATCAGACTCTAGAATCTCTCTCTTCTTGGATTATCTCTATCAAATGTTTTACTATCTTGTTTATTTAGTTTTTAATCTAAATTTAGTTGTTTTCTGAATAAAGTTAGGATTATCAATTATAGTACTTAGTGTGATTTGAATACAATCTCTGTGGGTTCGACACTCTTTCACTTATCTTTACTAAAACTTGACAACGTACATATGCGGTACAATATAAAATATCATAACATAAATTAATCATTTTCAAACACTCATATCTCTTTCGTTCGGACTCCAAATCACAATTTATAAAAATATTCATATACTATATAACAAACATACTTACAACTTTCATCAATAATCCTCTCTCAGATTCAAAATTACATAAGGTCAAAATTAGCTCTAAAGTTGTTGTGTCGCACATACTTCATGTTGACTTTCATCATCACGTTTTCACCTCAATCATATTGGTGACTGAAAGTTGAGTTATATGTGTCTCAATCACATTACTTACATTCAGTTATATATTACCTCATTCATATTGCCGACCCTCAGTCACATTAAGCACATTCACAATAATATTTTATTTAAGTCACAAATAACTCAGTCATAGTATGGATGGCAGAAAACCCCGGGCCCAGTGTCAAAAAATCTTGGCCGGGCCTAGACTCAACATAATTAGCCCGAGCCCAGCCCAGCCCAGGCTTTAAAAAGTATTATATATATATATATATATATATATAATAAATTATATATATAATTTTTTATTATTAAAAACTGAGCCGGCCCGGCCCGGCAGAGGCTCGAGCCTGGCTTTTCCCGGGCCCGGGCTAAACTTTTACTGGTCAGGCTCGGGCAGGCCTTATCAGACCTGGTCCCGGCCCGGCCCATTGCCATCCTTAAGTCATAGTCATATTTTTACCCACAATCACAATATAACTATTAGTTTGGTGACTGACAATTTAATCATGGGTGTCCCTTAATTACATTTGTGATCTTAGACACATTGTCAGTCGCATTGAGCACGGTAAGAATTATAACATCAGTCATCTTACCAACTCTCAGTCACGTTTGTGACCTCGGTCATATTAGTTACCACTATAAGAAAATATCGATAACAAAAGATTAAGAAATTTTTTGACCAAATACTGATTATTTACCGACTGATAAATTACCGACAGACTAATCCGTCGATATTCTATCGGAAAAAGACACACTGAGTACAAACTTAGGGCCAATAAATGACGCTAAGCTTTTACTGACATCTTACCAACCGTATTTTTAGTCGGTAAACAAAGTCCTTTTACCGACCGACGAGATAGGTCGGTATTAGGTTAAATTTACCGACTAATTACTTATCGATCGGTAAGTGTGAAATAATTTTAATAAGAATTATTAAAAATTGGATATATATCGACTAATTATATATCGATCAAAATGTAGGTCGGTAATTACCGACTGATAACAAGTCGGTCAGTAATATTAGGCACCTAACAATAATTGAGTGCCATATGACGCTAAAACTAATGTTTTACCGACCGACATTTAGTGTTCAAAATTTAATATTTATGTTCGTCCCTATCTATACTTTTTGTTAAATAATTAACTATATGTGCCATTTTAAAAAACAGTATGTCATTAATGATGATGATATTATTAATTATTATTAAAATAATATTAATTAAGTTTTAAAAAAATAATTTACCGATCAATTTTTATTCGGTCGGTAAAATCTTGACAGTTACCGACTGATTTTCTATTCGATCGGTAAAATTTTGATATTTACTGACTGATGATTTCGGTCGGTAAAAATCCAATATAAAAACCTCTTTCTTCTTTCACGATTCAGTCTTTCTCTCTCTCGGGTCACTCTATCTCTTTCTTGGGTCTCTCTCTCTCGACCACCGAAATTGGTCCGTCGAAGCTCGCACGAAGTCACCGACTACCGCCAGAATCGTCACCTTCGTCGGAATTCAGGTAAGTTCATTTATTATTTTTTTTGTTAATTTTTATTTTGATTGTGATATATGCCAATGGATACCAATTTGTTGAAATAATTTTTTTTAGTGTTTGAATTTTTTTTTTCAATTTTTTTAATTTTTTGTGTGTTTCTGTAGACTGTCTCAATGCCTCATTTGAGGCATTGTCTATAGTGCCTCAAAAACAAAAAAAAAAATCAAAAAAATATTATTTTGTAATGTTTTTGTTATAGCCGAATTGATGTGTTGATGAAATCTTATTATTATATTGTTATATTATTGTGGCCGAATATTGCTTGAGTTTTGGTGGCATTTGGAGTAATGGGAGTTTGGTAAGATATAAAAATTCAAATAATTTGTTTGAAGTTCACTTCAATTAAACTTAATGTTATGATAGAAAAATTTGAACGCTTTGTTTGATGAACTATTGTAATTACATTAATGTTACTAGATAGTTAGTTTGATGACAACAGTAGGAACATGTGCAACAGCAAATACAGGAGCAAATACGGAAGCAGTAGAAGCAGATGCAACAGCAGATATAAGAGCAGGTTCAACTAGCTCTTCAGTTACTGCAACAGAAGATGCAGTTGCCTCATAATGGTACTTCTCATAGTGTGTAGAATATTTTGTTTAATAAAAAACAGCACATTAATGTAACATTATTATTTTATATTTATTATTATATAATATTTATTATTAATTTATTTTAACTATTTATTTATAATATCAAATTTTAATAGAAAAATCAAATAAATAAAATAAAATACAATATTATTACCGATTAACTATTCGGTCGGTAATTATATTACAATGTTTAAACTTTATCGACGACATTGTACGATCGATAAATTCAAAGAATTATTGACTGTTATATTGGTCGGTAAAATAGATTTTTTACCGACTGTATAATTTATCAGTTGGTAGCATTTTAAGTTATTATCAATCGAAATTCATTTATTTAACGAATGATTATTTCTCATTTTCCGTTGGTAATTTGTCGATAATATTTACCAACAAAAATTTATTTGGTCGGTAATCGGTTAGTAAAATCACCAACGGAAATATATCCGGTCGGTATTTTGGTACCAATGAGCCTTGTACCGACATAATATTTTGGTCGATAATCGGTTAGTAATATACCATTCCGACCGAAATCTATTATTTACCGACCGAATTATCGAACGGTAAATAGTCATTTTCTTGTAGCGTACTTTAGTCACATAGCTGACCCTCAATCACATTGTGACCTCGGTAAGATTGTCAACCCTCAGTCATATTAGTTATCCTAGTCGCATTGCTGACCCTCAATCATATTATGACCATAATCACATTACGACCCTTAGTCGTATTTGTGACTTCAATCACTTTAGTTGCCTTAATCACATCGTCGACCATCATTCACATTAAGAACAGTCACATTGTTGACTCTCAATCACATTTGTGACCTTAGTTACATTAGATTTCAATTATATTATTGATCTTTAGTCAATTTAGCACACTTACAATTTAGGAGATTGCCAATTTCCCCTCTAATGAATTCAATATTTACCACTTACTCTCATACTATTTTCATAATATCCCATCACCATCTTGATATCAAAAATATATAAAGAAACTTGTAAAATATAATATTTCTGTAAAAAAAAATTATTTTATTTAATTATCTTAATAAATTTATTATAATTATACTTTACTCTAATTTCATTTTAAATGATTTTATATTTAATTTTATACTAAATAATATAAGAATGAATAAAATAAAACTAGTGATGTAATTTATTAAATATTACTATCCAAAAGTCAATTTTAAAAAATATAATTCAAAAATATAAAGAATATATGAGATGTGTCAATTTAATATTAATTTTTTAGCCACTTCATTTTTTTTTAACTTTTTTCATTGTTAATTATTTTAATTTTATTTATATAATTATTTTTTATGGATTAATAGTGATCCAAAAATATTAATTGTTTTATCATAAGGATAAACATGTAAACGAACAACTAATTTTTCGGACTTTTTTGACTTTATAGGGGTGTTGGAGTAATATGAAAAGAGTAAGAGAAAATTGGTATATGTTATAAACATAAAAGGAAAGTGGTAATTTCCTGTCACAATTGTGACATCAGTCATATTACCGATCCTCAGTCACACTTGTGACCTCAGTCATATTAGTTATCTCAGTCATATTATCGACTCTCATTCACATCACTGACCCTCAAGTACGTTAAGCATTGTCACATTTGTAACCCCAGTCACATTATAATTGTATTTTTTATACTTACAATCACAAAATGATTATCAATTTATTGAAAAACACTATTTTCAGTAATTTAATATAGAATAGCTCTACTCGTAAACTTGTTTCCTATTTAATTATAAAATTTTAAATTGTATTCATCTTTAGTCATTTTTTATTTCTCTCTAGTCATTTTTTGATTAATAAGAGGTTTGACAAAATTTTCTCCCTCTTTCACCCTTAACTTTTAAAAAAACATTATTGTTCAAGTGAACATTATTGTTATGTTCATGTGAACATTATTATTTTTCCTTTAAAAATAAGGGGTGGGCAAGCTCAAATATATTTTTTAGGCACCGTGTTTTGAAATTTTTTTTTTTAAATAATTTAAGAGGGTGAGGTAAACCCAAATATATTTTTAGCCCATTAACTCTCCTAAATTTGAATTTAGGCACTGTATTTTGAAAGCAATAATTTTTAATTTAGATGCACATTAAATATTAATACATCTTTGATATTTATGTGGATGAAACCACTTATAGTCACATTATAATTGTGGTTAAAAAAATACACACTCAACCACACACCTAATTGACAATCATTGTGTGACTTAGGTGAAAAAAGCACCGTCATAATGTGACTATAAGATCACAAATATGACTGATGCACACGTATGACTAAACTATCCGTCTAACTAATAGTCAAATTATAATTGTGGTTCAAAAAAACACTCTTATAAGAAACATATTATAATAAAAAAAAAATTATAATCTCATATTAAATAAAAAAAGAAAAGTTATTACACTTGCCGGAATATTAAACCCAAAACAAATTTAATTAAAAAAAAAATCAAATGAACTATTTAAATCTAACAATTAATTATATTCGTTTCATTAAATTGAATTGACCGATAAAAAGTTAAAATCAAAACTAACATTCTTTTAAAGAGGTTTTTAAAGATATAAATAGTGAATATATCATAAACCTTTTACTATGTGTGGTTATCTGGTAAAATAATATTATATATTAATATTTTTACGTTTCTAAATTTAGTGGTAACATCATAAATAATTTATTTCTGAAAGAGTGTTTCATCTCAAGTCATAAGCAAATTTATAATAAATTTTTTAATTGACATGATAAAAATAATATTAGGATTTTCATTGGTAATCAAAGATGTTTCAACCTACGCAACACACGGCCCATATTAGTATTTCTAAATTTAAGATCATGTATTTTATTATTGTTAAAATTATTAAAAGATGGTTTTATAATCATTTTCCAAGTGAAATAAGACGTTATGACCGTTTGAACGAACGTTTGGAGTTCATTTTTCATTTTTTTCGGGGTATTCCTACTTCAATATGAAGCTTTATTTCTGTGTATATATAAATCTCTCGGTGTTTTTCTTCATCCATATTCACATCTATGGTGGATTTGAGGTTTTCCCCTCTTGTTTTAGTGTTCAATAATATAATCAGAGCTGCAAAGATCATTTATTTTCACATGCTGGAGACTAAAATCAAATATAAATACATTACAAGATCAGTGAATTTTATTCAATAACATTAAAGAAACTCTTCCAATACATGAAGTAAACATTAAGCAAACACAATACTGCATTAAACTGAGGGGATCATCAGCCATGGAAGGCAGCAACCTCAATGGTCTTGCCCGGATAGGCGATAGGTGCATCGAATTTGCTGAAGAGTTATAAGAGGAGATGAGTGAAAGCACAGCATAGCATGCTACTGCTGCAAATGTGATGATAACAGATGCTGTAGCTTTATGACAGAATCCATCAAATGAACCGCAAGCCGCACTCCAGGTGATGGCTAAATCGCCATTGCGTGCTAGATACAGCACCTCCGTTGATACGGTGCCGGCAGCCAGAATCAAGTAAGTCAGCACCTGGGTTCACAAAATTTATTAACATAAGCTTGATTCTTGTTTTGTAAACAGTTACATAGGGCTTATGAATAATTGATGTTCTTAGCTTAATTGTAAAAGCACAATACTGTCAAGTGTTTGATAACCAAATACTATAGTAGCTTATGAATAATTGATGTTCTTAGCTTATTGAAAATTCAATTCTCTCCCACCTTTGTCAGCTTATAGAAGTTAATAAACTTAACTCATGCTTAAAAACTAGCTCAGGAGTTTAGGGTTGTCAAAGCTTATATACATAGCGGCCGAACCATATAGAGATCTGTGTGAACAACTATCCATATTGTTCTATTTTTTTTTGTCCCACTGACTTCGAATAAAATTAAGTCCATCCAAAATTACATTCCCATCCCTAAATTCATCTTAAATAAGTAAATCAGCCTAAAATTAGACGAGAACACTTTAAAGAACATCGTATCTCAGATAAAATTCCCCCCCCCCTTCAAAAGTATCATTTTGCTATTAATACATGGGCTCCTTTGGAGAAAATCTTTGGTGCAACAGTGGTACCACGTCATTCATGCAACAAGCCAATCATCATTTGCCACGCGTGCTAAAAAATCAAAAAACAACTAAAAAATAGGAAGAAAATTAAACATGTTATTTTTTAATTGGTTGGTGGTACCACGTCATCCATACCACTGTTGCACCAAAGATTTACTCGCTCCTTTGGGTATAACTTTTTAAATAGAGTTTTTTCATGTAAAAATTTTATTAGTAGAAATAGAGCTTATTTTAATTTTTGGATATCAATGATAATCTTTATAAAAATAATATAAATTACTTTAGTGGATAAATTTTTAAAAAATTGTATTAGGAAATAAATTTATGAAATAAAATAAGAATATTCTATACAATAAATAAGTACAAAATTACATTTTCATTACTCAAATCATCTTAAATGAGTAAACTAGCAGAACACTTTAAAGAGCATCAAATCTCGATAAAATTTGCCCCCCTCTTATAAAAGTATTGCCTTGCTATTAAATACTTAATAAGGGTGGCATTTGGCCGGGCCGGACCGGGCTTGCAAAAGCCCAGGCCCGCGTGTCTTCCGGGTCGGGCTAGGCTTGGGCCCAGGCTTTTTTTTGGGCCCGATTATTAAAAAATAATAATTAAAAATTAAAAATATATAAATATAAAATATATTTACACTATATACAAAGACAATTTATAAATAAATCACAAGTTTCATTGATAAATTAACAATTTAAATGTTAAAAATGATACAAACATATTAAATATATATATATATTTATGTTTTTTTTTTTAATTTTGGCCCGGCCCGGGCCCGTGCCGGGCTTTCATTTAAGGCCCGACCCAGGCTTTTTCCACCCCGGGCCGGGCCAAAGCCCGCCGGGCCGCGGGCTAAACTGCCACCCTTAATACTTAAAGACTCTGTTTGATATATATTTTTAAATAAAATATTTTTAAGTAGAATTATTATTAGTGGAATTAGAGTTTTGACCAAAAAATAAATTGGCCATTTGATTATGAGGGTTTTTATTAAAAAATATAAAATATTTTAATGAACAGTTTTTTTAAAAAAACTTAATTTTATGAAATAAAATAAAAATATTCTACACAATTTATTTCTTTAAAAAACTTTAAAATATTTTATTTACAAATATTTAAATTTTAAGTTTTTACTAAAGGATACCAAAATGGTTTTCTTGAAATTCCAAAAGTTTGATTTTACATTAAAAACACGGTAGAAAAGTCAATACCAACTAGTCACTTAGCCTATGACAAATGATATCTCTCTGACAATTGACAGTATGTGATTTCAATGGACAAAGCTGAATATCAAAAGCTAATTTACCTGGTCAAGTAAAAAGAAGGTCCAAGCTTGAGACATGGTGTAGCGACGGGGCATTGCTGCAATAATTGCTGAAAGAAGAGAATAGCCAGCACAAATGCCATTGGCATGCACTAAATACCTACATAAATTTGAAGCAAATTTTCAAAGACTTCTTCAGGTTAGTACATGTACAAAATACATTGAAGCAATTTTTTAACACAAGAAAAAAAAAAAAAAAAAAAAAAAAAAGATTAATACCTGAAGGCTTCAAGGTTGGAGTAAGAAAGAGAGCCAAAGTCATTAGTCTGAGAGTTCTTAAGCATGAGCACAAGTGCAGCAACGCATAGAGCCATTGGCACCAATCGTGCAATGGGCTCGGTTGTGCGAAAGGCAGCGTTGCCATCCTCAGTCTGCTGATGATCCCTTGATCTCATCATCGGCAAGGGAGAGTTTGCAGCAACTGCACCACCAATATTACTCTTCTCCATGTTTACAATACTGTTGTTGCCTCAATCTAGCCAATCTTAATGGGAAATTTGATGGGAAGTTTCTGTTTGTGTTGAGAGAGAGAGAGGAGAAGCTGTTGCACGGAGAATTAATTAAGAGGTATTAATGGAGTTTTGGTGAGGTAGTTGGAGAGGCTTTCAATGTCATTCATGGCAAGCCACATTTCCCAAGTGTGGAGGTCACTTTCATTGAGTGAGCCAAGAACCATCTATCTTCTAAGGTGTCAATGGATCCGGTCGGATCCGGATTTTGATAAGTCTAATTTTAATTTTGTAATAATTTTTTTGGCATGGGTCCGAGAAAAATTCGATCTGAGCGTTTGTTCGGTTTTTTATTAATAAAAAAATTATATATTTTTAAATTTATTATATATATATAACTTATTATATAATATGTTCTTAAGGTCGGGCACGGGCTTAATTGGTGAGCTGCTGGCTCGGGCCCGAACCTGAATCGGGCCTACACTTCTGGGCCCGAACTTTTTTGTCATCCTTACTATCTTCATTGATATAAGCTTATCTTAAGGAATTTTATATGTTTTTTATTTTTCCAAATGTGGTCTTGGGAAGAACCAATCCAAGCGGTAGGTTGGCCCCAAATTTAATTAAAATTAGGAGCCTCTATTTTTTAAAAAATTTAATTTTTATTATATAATATGACTTGTTATTTTTTATCTTGTATTGATAGCGACCAATTCCAAGAATTCATGTAGGACTTCATAAAATTTAAGGTAATTGAGCACCGAGATTGGTTTAGTAAATAATAATAATTAACATTATTTGTTGAGATTTTTTTTTATAATTTGTGTGTGTGTGTGTGTAACACCTCAGGTGTTTGGCATGTTTAGCATGTTTAGTAAGTGTATCATTGTCATGTATGTGATTACTCGCATAGTATGTATGCATGATGACCAAGGTTACGATCTGAGTTTAGAAGCATTTAGGTCTCATTTTGCCTTAGAATTGCAATATCAGAATGTTTGCGTTCGTGTTGCATTCGCTCAGGTTTTCGAACGCATATATGTATTGGCGTTTGTGGTGCGTTTGTTTTCTCGTTCGAACGCGTTTTCCAGAGAGCGCTCATTTGAGTCACGTTCGGCAGGCGTTCGAACGAAACCAGACAGAATTCTTTGCATGCGTGTAGCGTTTGACGGACATTCAAATGCGACAGCGATTTTTAGATAAAAATCTGGAAATTTCGGCCCACTATAAATAGGCCTATTAAGATTTTTCTCTTCTCTCTCTCTCACGATACTTCCCTTCCAAAAAACTTCAATTCTGTTGGACAATTATGACCCCTAGCGTCACTATTTGTACAGATCATGGTGTTATTGTACAAATTAACTATGTGACAAAGGAGATTGATCTCTTATCATTTGTGATTAGATCACCAAGATATATAAATGATAGGAGGTCCCTGTGATTTGTTCCTGGATTGAGAATGATATGAGACAGTATCAATCCACGAAGGATAAATCATTAAATATCCCTAGTCAGAGTATTATCGAGATTGGACATCGATAAATACGTAAAAGACTAGTATTACACTTGTGCGCGTTGTGAGGGCACAAACATCATAGTTCTCATATATTTGGGTATAGGATACTCATGCAATTGTAATAGGAGGTTGTGTTTTACCTATGGTACGGGAAACAGCTTCGCTCTGGATAGACCTCCTCGGAATTCCATTGGTAGTATGATTATGTGTCTATGGAAGTCCGAAATCAGGGTAGGTGTATTTGGTCTTAACCTGAGACTTGCACCGCTAATACTTGCGACAATCAATATACTTTGGTTATGGTCGTCCAGGGCTTTAATCGGTTTATGTGTACGCCTCTTCTGGGTATATCGAGAATCGTAGTGTGTTGGGTGTGATGTCGAGATGGAAATATCACTCCAGTTATAGTGGAGATGATGGTCACGTATGATACAGAACTTGTTCTCTTATATGCTCGAGCTATCGGGATATTATGACTAGGTCATGTTTATCCGATTATAGAGACTAGTTACCAAATATCCGATATGTGCTTCTTACGGGGCAGACATAATTCCAGCCCCAGGCCTAG
This sequence comes from Zanthoxylum bungeanum, assembly GCA_019454045.1. Taxonomy (NCBI): domain Eukaryota; kingdom Viridiplantae; phylum Streptophyta; class Magnoliopsida; order Sapindales; family Rutaceae; genus Zanthoxylum; species Zanthoxylum bungeanum. The sequence continues at coordinate 83,698 of SKCR01055092.1, read as the reverse complement.
CACGTGACATCTGATGCTAGATCGAAATACGTAATACTACATATACTACGTCTGATATAGATCACATATTCCTATAAGGATATTTCTGGAGAATTGGGTAGGCATGGCGCTTTGCTAGAAGCCAACCTTGTCTTGTAAATCGGTACAAACGTAGTACTAGGTACTTACGTGTTCAGATAGTCCGACGATCGTATTTACTGCCAACATATCTGGGGATCTCATGGGTCGCTTCCCAAAGATTCACCGATGAAATATGACTCGCACTTTATTAATCTGGGATTAATTAAATGAGAGAGAAAATTAATCTGGGATTAATTACGGAGATATTTTATCTGGGATAAAATATTAATTAAAGAGAGAGAACGATTAATTTGGAATTAATCGATAAAATAATATCTTGGATATATTATACGAAATTGGATTTCGACGCGGAATTGAAATTAGATTTTAATTCGGGCGAACGAGTTAATTTAGAATTAATTCGTTAGCGACGTGAATAGTAATTTTGCTAGGCATAAATATTTAATTACGTCGCAACAGAAAATTCGTTAATTTGGAATTAACGAACCCGAGCCCGGGAGTGTTTGCGAGCGCATTCGCATTTCGAATTCAAGTGCGGCACGTAAGTCACATCAAGCTTCAAATCAATCGTCAATCGATTGATGTGATGTCTAGTCACTTTGAGTGATGAGACAACATGTCACTATTGATTGATGTTGGTAGTTGGAAAGCATTGATTATTTTTTGCGTTTTGACTTTTGAGATTTGAAATGGTTTTGGTATTTGATTTATTTTTGGAAAATAAATATAAAATACACTTAACACATTTCTTTTACTCTCTCTCTCCATCTTTCACGGTTTGGAACCTTTCCCTCTTTCTCTCTCATTCGGCTTTGACCCAACTTCTTCTTCTCCAAAAATCAGTCACTGCAGAATACAAAAGAGAAGCAAGATGATGATTTTGTTGCAAAATCAAAGTGCTAGCACACAAAGGAGTTATCCTAAGGTGATAGGGAACCGAACACATGAGCATGGAATGGTCATTGAAAGCTTGGAGCTTGGTGCATCAATGGAGGACATCCATGGCCGAAAATGGACGAGGCAAAACCAGTCACTGCCGAGCACATCTTGGAGAAGATATCAAAGTTTTGTTCTTCGACGCATCCAATCCGTTCAATGTGAGTATGATTCCGCCATACTTTGTTGTGTTTTCACATGTGTTTTATGCTTGATTTCATCCTTGGGACCTTAATAGAAACCCAACATTGGTATCTTGAGCCATTTGAGCATGAAACATGATTAGGGTTCTTAACTTTAAAATTTGGGGCTTTTTGATTTAAGCATTATAGGACACAAAACTTGAAGACGTTGTTCTAGGCTCGCGGCCCGGTTGGGAGTACGAAGTAGGTCGCGGTGGAACTAAACTGGAGAAATAACATGGAGTCGCCACCGGGTGTGACCCGGAAAAATGAGATTTAAGGCCGCACTCACCCCTCGCAAGGGAAGACCTCAAACCGTTGGGTTCGGAATGGTCCCTTACTTATGTCACTTGTGATGATATGATTTGTGCAATAAACTAACCGAATCTACTCAACATATATGCTCAAGGGTAACCTATGTCTAGTTCATGTTCATAAAGATAAATCCTATGTCTAAGTTTGCATGCTTGGAAAGTAAGTCCTCATAACACACGACAACACACGGCAATCTCATGAACATATTTCAATTATATAATGCGAAAAGCAAACAACAACATAAACCTAATGCAAATTCCAAACGCAAAACAAATAACTACTCATGCTTAAAAATAAACAACTAAATCATGCTCAAAAAATAAATAACATACTAGACTACGTCATGCTTAAAAAATAAATAACATACTAGACTAAATCATGCTCGCATACATGTTTGGATGAAACGAAATATGTGTGTCTCTTAAGTAGTACGTGGCATTGTATCCCGAGTGCAAACCGCACTACCGTCCATTCGGATTCGGCTACGAAATTTATGTCCGGGTTTCCATCCGATATATCACAAAAGAGAACACGCATTCCGTTCACCCGGAATTCACATCATGCATCAACAAACGACTCTCATGTGATAATATATTAAAATAAATAAAAAAACGAAGAATAATAAATAAAGAAGGTGCCCTCAGGTCTAACCTCTTTTGTCGTCTCTCGAAAGCGCGTTACACGGCCGTCGAAAGGGTTGATATTCCGTAACTTTCCTGGTTCACTAATCCAATGTTTTTTCTCGTTGTTTCGCTGTTTGGGCTGCTGTTTTCACTCCGTTTCGCTGCTCTTTCTGTTGTATTTTCTGGTCACTATTTTAGGGTAATTATGGGACTGTTTTGCGGTTTATTTGGACTGGTTTGGGCTGCGGTTTTTGGACTGTTTTGGGGAAGCTTTTGGGACTATTTTTAGTGCAGTTTTAGGGCTGTTTGGGGGTTAATGTGCGGCTGAACTGGGCTGGCAGTGAGGGTTAATGTGCGAAGGCTTGTGTAGTTGGCGAGAGGGTTGCGAGTGGTGTATAGGCATGAGGGCTGAGTAGTTGGCGAGAAGGGCTTGTGCTTGTGGCGGGCGTGAATTAATGTGTGTGAGGGCTGGTAGCGTGAACTTGTGGCAGGTGTAGTGTGCTTACGTGAAGGCCAGGTGTGAAGGCAGGTGTGGTGTGCTTACGTGAAGGCCATGTGTGAAAGTGGAGGCAATTAGCGTGAGGGTAGGTCGTGTGCTTGTGAGGCAGCGTGAATGGCAATGGGGCTGATGGCAGTATGCGTGAAGGCTCAAGTGCGTGAGGGCTTTGTGCCGGCTATGAGTGTGAGTCGATGGTTATTTTCTTTTGTGTTTTTCGTGAGAATGAGCCAGAGTTTGAAAGGTTGGGTTAAGGGTTCTTTTTATAGGCAAATGGATTAGGGATTCCTTGTTTGAAAAGGAGAAGAATTTGTGTATTAAAGGGATATCTTTTTTAAATTAGTATGGGATAAGGAAATCTTTTAATTAGGGAAGTGATTTGAATTAATTTGATTTATTATTCTTTAGTTAAGGATATGATTTGGTTTATTTAGGAAGGTGAATTATTTAGATTTATTTAATTTAGGCATGTGCTTTATTTAAATTAGGAAGGTGATTTATTTTATTTTAATTTAATTGGATTTAATTTAATTTGATTTGATTTAATTTGTGACATGTATTTTAAATGTTTTTATTATTTGGATTGGGCTTTAATGGGCATGTTGTTTTGGTTTTGGGCTAAGGATGTGTTTTAAAACGGAGGTCCAACAAGCGAACCCGCAGCTACTCCAGCGATTTAAATCCAACAATGTGTAAATTCTTGACTCTTCCCTTCCGACGTCTGTTTCCCGCGGCTTCCACAATTAAAGAGGTAGTGTCTCCAAATGAGACTCATCATAGAGACTTACATGCAAAAATGCAGTGCCTACAGTCGCCCCCACTTTGATGGGACTTGTGCAGTGTGTGCCTACAAGCATGTTTTTGGCAAATTGTTTGTTTGAATATGTTTGTATATGGATAACTTTGATTTATATGTGATCAATTTGTTGAAAAAATAATTGGATTAATTTTCCCCAATTTGCTATGCTTGGCCGAAAGTTGAAGGCTCCCTAAATGTCTTGGATTTTGATTTTTTGATCATTGGATGTGTTGGAAATCAATCGGGAATTGTTGATTGCGAATTTAATTTGATTGAAACCGAATCGATTTTAAAATCCCTATATTGCCGAGACATAATACGCATGTAATGGGTTTGATTTTTTGTTAAATTGTGTTGGACATAATTTAATGTAAAAGAGCATGATTAATTGTACAAATTTTTGTTTTGGAAATATTGATTTGGGTAATTAATTGTGTAATGCACTTTGTTTAATTAAATTGTGAAATTGGATTTTTTGTAATTTAATTAAATGGGCTTAATTTTGGAAATTGGGCTTTAATGTTGTTATTGGGCTTATTGGGCTTGGTTGTACCAAGTTAGGTTTAGGCTAAATTGGTTGGATCCAATTGGGCCCAAAACCGCTTCCATAAACCCCAAATGCGACTAATGGACCTTTAAATTTTAATTGGGCCTAAATTGATTTCTAGGCTTATGGGGTAATTCCTTGATTGGGCTTTGGTTTCCGAAGCCCACGCCTTAAAGAAATTAATTAAAAGCCCATTGACTTTAATTAAATTAACGTTGGACGTTAATCGGGCTTTGAGACCCGTAACGATTAAATTGGAATTTAAGTCGTAAAAGTTCATTAATAAAATGTGTAGTATTTAATTTGATTAAATAGCGAATTAATATTAAATACAAATTGAATTGGATTTAATTATGTAGTTTAATTTAATTCGAGAATCTGTACTTTGAGTACTTATTCGCAAAACGAGTTTGACTCGCGCAAAATCAAATCATTGTTTTAACATTGGATGGTCATTAATTATCAGATTAATTAATTGGATTAGATTGATTGATAACATGCTTGTGTGAATACATGATTGTGATGCATGAATAATGTATATCGGATGGATATTAGATGGGTGGGGTAATTTTAGAAATTGTTGTAATAAATTTAGAATTTATTAAATTGGACCTGCGTGTCCAGCCTATTACCTCCATACTCTTTGTATTCTCTTCTCACATATTCCCCTCAATGTAAATGAGGTTTCTTTAAAAGTGTAGTGTAACAGGTAGAAGTAATACATGTGCTAGCGGGAGAGAAGAAAATGGAGAGATTTGATCTAGGATCAATGTGTAAAGTATCCATCCGCATATCATTATTATTTATTATACGCGCTTTATTATGTGTTTAGAATGCATGTTTAAGGGTGTATGATGATGAGACCTTAACAAAGATAATAAATTGGTTGCCAATTTGCACGCGAAAAACCCTCACAAAATATTAAGTTTTTCCTTCCATTGAGTGATTCTTACTCAAGATCCAAGACTGGCATTGGCTTGTTGGCCAAAGTCAAGGCCTTTGTCCGTCGAGGATGTGTTTGAATCATGAGAGCTTTGTTTCATATCGGTGTCTTGTCCAAGTTGTGGTTTGTTGGCCAAAGTCAAGACCACTCTTTGTCCATCGACATTGATTAGGAAGCTTTTCATGGTCAATGGGTTGCGCTTAACTGGGATCACTAAGTTTGTTGTGCCAAAGCCAAGGTTTAGTTGATTCAGAGGAAAAAGGTTAGGCAATATATTGGATATATTGGCATATATATTGTATATATGTTTCGGACTTGGATGTCCCCCTACTGGATCTAGGAATTGGATCGGATCCAATCGATCTTAGAGATCTACCTAGTTAATTATCATACAATTTGTTGGCCAAAGTCAAGATTGTGTGATATTTAACGGGATCCTAGCTCACTAGGAAACACGGTTTTCCGAGTACTCGATAGAGGGTTAGAGGCTCGCCGAAAAATAGTGGGAGGCAAGAATTGAATTTGCAATATTCGTTTAATTACTTGCCATACGCGCTCAAATCAAATATCATTCGTCAAATAAATTAAATGTTAGTTGGACTAATATTTAAATCGTTGTTTTAATTAACAGTTGGACTGTATTCAAACTATTCATTTATAATTGATTATATAATTGGATTATAATAATCAATATATTTGATTTAATTAATTATAATTGATTAAATAGTTGGACTATAGTAATCGTTATAATAAATAGTACCGGAAATCATTGATTAAATAGTTGGACTATTAAAATCAAGATATAATTGAAAGATTGGCATTTAAAACATAATCCTAGGGAAAATGTATTTAAATGTTTTAATTTTTCAAATTGGGAATAAAAATTTCAGGATGGTCCTGGAAACTAATAAGTTACTTTATTTGATAAAATAACATATTAGGCTTAAGCCCGGAGTTAAGAAAATAGTAGAACATAATCTTTTGAAGATTTATGTGATGATAACTTAGTGATTAATCCATTATGCTTACCGCAATGACACTTTAATTCCGTCATCATAATTAAGGATTAGATCTTTGTACCTTGATGATGAAATTAAAGATCTTCATAGATTATATCTTAGAATTATTTATTGCAATAGTAAACTCTTGGAGAGTTAATGGCTATTCTCAAGGAGACAAAGCCAAAGTTTGCAATAAGGTAAGTAGCGCAAGGCGCACCTTATTTCGACATTCTAGAAGGCCAAGGCTTGGCCAAAGACTTCTGGGGGTGTGTGAAAAAGGGCAAAGGCAAAATCATTATAATCTTCTGGGAAGATAAAAAGACATGAAGTAATTGAAGACAAGCAAAGCTCCGACTTCAAATATGTTTGTCATAAACGTGTTCACAACTAGTATTAAAATTGGATTTTAGATACTTAGTGTGGTACAAATATGCAATGATGTGCAGAATCTACTGATTAGCAATACTGACTTCAGTTGAGATTTAATCTGCGGTTAGTAAACGGGACAACGTCGCTGTTTTAACCGTAGATACCTAAGTTCAGAAAATTAACCTGGAGTATGTACTTAAATTAGGAAACTGTTATAATGTAACTAGTTTGATTAGGAACATTATCTCTATATCAGTGTATAATCCGTTGCGGATATACCTTTATATTCTAGAACACTAAGGTGTTTTATATATAAAGATGATATTGAGATAAAAACATTAGATGTGAATAACAATATTTATATTGAATATAAATAAATCTCAAACGTATAATACGACAAACAAATAGCTCAAATCTGATTTGATCAGTTGAGACTTAAAAGTGGCATTGTTGTCTGGGACACAATTAAACAAGACTCGTATATCCACACTTTCGAAGAGTGGGTACTAGGACAAATTTGATTCTATTCAAATGATGTCTACGAATCTAGTTTATTGGGCAAAGTTCCTAAAACACTATTTACTTGGTAAAAGTGTAAGTGCCACCGACCTGTTAGCCCTAGTTCATAGTGAAGTAAGTGGGCACATGTCTAGCTAGGCTAGATGTGGATATGAATATTTCGTGACCTTTACGGATGTGGCATCTCGTTATGGTTATGTGCTTCTTTTAAAACACAAATCGGAAACTTTTAGAGTTTCGACACGAAATTGACAAACAGATCGGCTAAAGTATCAAACCATCACGGTTAGACCATGATGAAAATACTTAAGCAATAAGTTTCTTATATACTTGAAAGAGTATAGTATTCTTTCAATGAGGACTCCTCACGGAACACGTCATTTTGACGGTGTGTCCGAAAAGAGTAACCGAATTTTGTTGGACATGATAAGGTTAATCATGAGTCGCTCTGAGCTACCATTTCCTTCAATGGATATGTATTAACAGTGCTGAACTTTTTTGAATAAGGTTCCATAAAAGTCTGTTTGATAGATATCATATTAGATATGAACAGGAAAGAAACTAGGTTTCACATTCCTGTAAATTGGGAATGATAGGCATATGTTTGGATGATACCAAACAAGAACCCAAATCGGATAAGTGCCAATTGTAGGTTATCCTAGGGATACCAAAGTATAGTACTTATACAACTCAGTTGAGAACAATTTTATTGTTGCTCACCATGTGGTTTTCCTAAGAGGAATACTGATATGCAGTGGTGTGGGAGGAGTGAGGATAGTAAAACTCGATGAAAATCGAAGTGAGTGATACTGTTCAAGGCACTAAGTCCTTAATGGAACACAAACAGTTCATCAAGGATGAAACTGTACCAATAATCTTCGAATACACAAGAACCGCGTAAGTCGGAGAGAGTCAGAAAACAACCTGGGGTATGGGTTTCTGATCTCACCTCATAAAGATGTTAATCTTATTGAGGAATACCAACTGACTACGTATGAGGAAGTGAAACAAGGTATCGACTCCCTATTATGGAAAAGTGTCATGAAGTCCGAAATGGATTCCATGTATACCAACTATGTTTGGATACTAGTTGATGTACCGCAAGACATTGTGCCTATTGGTACATATATGTCTTCAAGGAAGACATGCATGGAAGGCAACATACCAACGTGCTAAGCTAGGCTTGTAGCCAAAAGGTAGAGTTATCAACATTGTGTTGATTACGACGAAACCTTTTAACCTGTTGCCATTGTCAAATCCATTTGGATAATGCTTGCTGATGCTGCATGTTTCATTTATGAAATATGACAGCTGAATGCCAAAACCGATTTCCTTAAAGGAAACCTTTTGGAGGATGTTTAAAACATCCTGTCGATTTTGTCGTACCAAAACTAGCAAACAAGGTTTGCAGGTTATTCGATCCATGTTTGGATTGAAGCAAGCATTAGGTTCTTGGATTTATCGTTTTGATGTAATCATAATGGTGTATGATTTAATTCAAAACGAAATGATTCTTGTGTATGTAAGGAAGTTAGTGGGAGCGCACTGACAGTGGCTGTCCTATAAATAATGATAATACATCATTTCTTGGAAATGATATTCCCATAAAACAATCGACGAAATCTTGGCTTTCGAGAAAACTTTCTGAGAAATCGTACATTAAAAAATATACGCGACCTGGTGTCTCATACGCTTTGAGCTTATGAAGTCACAAACAGGCCAATCCAAGTGATAGTCACTGGATTGATATTAAGAACATACTTAGTATCTTAGAGATCTAAGGATGCTATCTTAAACCATGGAGAAGGATAACTTGAAGTGACTGGGTACACTGCTGCAAGTTTCCCAACCGATAAAACGACTAAAAGTCGCAAACGGTACTATACAGTTTGAATAACGGCACAGTGAGCTGGAAATCTTCCAAGCAAGATACTGTTACCGAATAAACAACAAATGCGGGTTATTGCTGCAACTGAGGCAGCAATAGAAGCCTTCTGGGTCGATAATAAATCCTAATTGGATTAGGAAAAATTCTGTTAGCAGCTAAGTTAGGCTTCAGCACATGCTAAAGAATTAACGGTCTCATCAACGATCCAGATACATACTTCGATAGTCATCTGATTCGTTCGAATCATACATCATGGCGATGTAATGATCGAATAAATCGCATCATATAATAAACATACGAATCCGCTGACGAAAGCCTTTTCTCAGCAATTTGAGCCAATCGTACATAGTTCAGGTGTAAGACACTCGAGTGACTGGCTATAGGCCAAGTGGGAGATTGTTGGACAATTATGACCCATAGCGTCACTATTTGTACAGATCATGGTGTTGTTGTACAAATTAACAATGTGGCAAAGGAGATTGCTCTCTTATCATTTGTGATTAGATCACCAAGATATATAAATGATAGGAGGTCTCTGTGATTTTTTCCTGGATTGAGAATGATATGAGACAGTATCAATCCACGAAGGATAAATCATTAAATATCCCTAGTCAGGGTATTATCGAGATTGGACATCGATAATACGTAAAAGACTAGTATTACACTTGTGCGCATTGTGAGGGCACAAACGGCATAGTTCTCATATACTTGGGTATATGATACTCATGCAAGTGTAATAGAAGGGTGTGTTTTACCGATGGTACGGGAAACAGCTTCGCTCTGGATAGACCCCCTCGGAATTCCATTGGTAGTATGACGATATGTCTATGGAAGTCCGAAATCAGGGTAGGTGTATTTGGTCTTAACCTGAGACTTGCACCGCTAATACTTGCGACAATCATATACTTTGGTTATGGTCGTCCAGGGCTTTAATCGGTTTATGTGTACTCCTCTTCTGGGTATATCGAGAATAGTGTGTTGGGGATGGATGTCGAGATGGAAGTATCACTACTCAGACATAGTGGAGATGATGGTCACGTAGGATACGGAACTTGTTCTCTTATATGCTCGAGCTATCGGGATATATGACTAGGTCATGTTTATCCGATTATAGAGACTAGTTACCAGAGATCCGATATGTGCTTCATACGGGGCAGACACAATTCCAGCCCCAGGCCTAGCACATGACATCTGATGCTGGATCGAAATACGCAATACTACTTATACTACGACTGATATAGATCACATATTCCTATAAGGATATTTCTGGAGAATTGGGTAGGCATGACGCTTTGCTAGAAGCCAACCTTGTCTTGTAAATCGGTACAAACGTAGTACTAGGTAATTACGTGTTCGGATAGTCCGACGACCGTATTTTACTGCCAACATATCTGGGGATCTCATGGGTCGCTTCCCAAGAATTCACCGATGAAATATGACTCGCACTTTATTAATCTGGGATTAATTAAATGAGAGAGAAAATTAATCTGGGATTAATTACAGAGATATTTTATCTGGATAAAATATTAATTAAAGAGAGAGAACGATTAATTTGGAATTAATCGATAAAATAATATATTGGATATATTAGACGAAATTGGATTTCGACGCGGATTTGAAATTAGATTTTAATTCGGGCGAACGAGTTAATTTAGAATTAATTCGTTAGCGACGTGAATAGTAATTTTTGCTAGGCATAAATATTTAATTACATCGCAACGGAAAATTCGTTAATTTGGAATTAGCGAACACGAGCCCGGGAGTGTTTGCGAGCGCATTCGCATTTCGAATTCGAGTGCGGCACGTAAGTCACATCAAGCGTCAAATCAATCGTCAATGGATTGATGTGATGCCTAGTCACTTTGAGTGATGAGACAACATGTCACTATTGATTGATGTTGGTAGTTGGAAAGCATTGATTATTTTTTGCTTTTTGACTTTTGAGATTTGAAATGGTTTGGTATTTGATTTATTTTTGGAAAATAAATATAAAATACACTTAACACATTTCTTTTACTCTCTTTCTCCATCTTTCACAGTTTGGAACCTTTCCATCCTTCTCTCCCATTCGGCTTTGAGCCAACTTCTTCTTCTCCAAAATCAGTCACTGCCGAATACAAAAGAGAAGCAATGATGATTTTTGTTGCAAAATCAAAGTGCTAGCACACAAAGGAGTTATCCTAAGGTGATAGGGAACCGAACACATGAGCATGGAATGGTCATTGAAAGCTTGGAGCTTGGTGCATCAATGGAGACATCCATGGCCGAAAATGGATGAGGCAAAAACCAGTCACTGCCGAGCACATCTTGGAGAAGATATCAAAGTTTTGTTCTTCGATGCATCCAATCCGTTCAATGTGAGTATGATTCCGCCATACTTTGTTGTGTATTCACATGTGTTTTATGCTTGATTTCATCCTTGGGACCTTAATAGAAACCCAACAATTTCTCCCCAAATCAAGCCAAATATTGAGGATTCTCATGGGTTCCAAGCTTTAGGAAATCCAGGTAAGCTTCTTCACCTCCATTCTCATGGTTCTTTTATATTTTCTAATGTTAGGGTTCTTGATCCATTTCGAAAATTTATTATTTTGCATGATTAGATGGATAAACGAGTTTAGATATGTTTTCATTCGTAAGACATGTGCATGACTTGGGTTGGTATTCCCTGTGTGATGTGGATTCCTTGATCTCATTATAATCCATGTTGGATTTTGGGATTTATTTGCATTTGTGGCTAGTTAATCGTGTAAGGGTAAAGACATGGAATATGCATGGATTTGGTTAGAAACACTAAGGTTGTAAAATGAGTGTTTTTGCTCGAATATTAAGGCTTGGATTAAGTGTGATGTGAATTGTAAAAATGGTCCTTAAAATTTGCATGAAATGAGTTGAAACATATAGTAGGTATGAAGGAACGAAACCATAGGTTGTGGGAATTTCAAGTGCTAAGAGATTCATGAGTTAAGAAGTAATGATAGTGATTAGGAAAATATTTGCTATCATGAAACAAGTACGAATAGGTTAGATCCAAACCACCACAGGTTTGGGACGATTAAAGCCGCGGGTTTGGATAGTTTGGAAGAAGTAATCATAAAAACCCTAAGTTATAAGGGTAAATGCGTTAGTAAGAAGATTGAATTATGATATTAGAATGTAATTTGATAATATGACTCTCGGTGTACGAGTCGTATGCCTATATTTGATAGATTTAAAGTTTGTCTTGTAATATTATTGACATATGGGTATCCATTTAGAAGTACCGGTTATGATTCTATTCGAATTGCGTCCATTTTATACCTATTTTAAATAGGTAATGGATTTTGTAGAGCTTGTATTTATAGGCCATATATATGTCATACTATGTATGAATTCTTGTATGAATCTTTGGATTAATGTTGTTAGTTTGTGATTGAAATGTATAGCTTTAGGTTTTGGATTATTGACATTAGATTATGAGTTTGTTATGCATATGGATGTTCTCGATTTCTTGTCTTTTGAAATAAGTGACTTGTATGTCGTTTGAAAAGTATTGTCAACAAATAAAAGTTTTGAACGTGTATGGATACTTATGTTTTGTTTATTTTTGAAAAAAATAATTTGCCTTGTTTTAACTTATATTTTGGAATTTCGTTATTTGACTATTCGATATAATTTTTTTTATAAAATAAGAGAATTACGAATAACTTGGTTTTTTGATTCAAAATGAAAAGGATGTGTTTCTGTCTCAGCTTTTGATATGTGTTTTAATGTTTTAAGAACAATCATTATGTTTCCATTGAGACGTTTATTTGATAATACGTTTTCGTCTTGACACTTGTTACATGTTTTATAATTCATCACCGTATTTTCATGGAGGAAAGCTTGAATAAAGGAATATTTGATAATGAGTATGCATGATGATGACATGAGTCCGTCTCGATATTGCGCATGTTTTAAATATTTTATAAGCTATTTTATATTCCGTTGAGACTCTTGTGTGGATATAAAACATCTTAAATGGAATGGCCCACTACCTTGTCGACAATGGCTTGTTTCGTTCCTCGATCAGTCTCGAGTGTGACTCAGGTGTTGAACGCTTGATAAGTTTTTTATAATGACATGTATGACATTTGTAACGGACTCTGGGGGATTAAGTTATTTTAATAAAGTTTCTACATATGATGTGTTTCCAAAAAGACTTGAAAGTAATTATTTATGCTCTCTGTTATGATGAATTAGGTGTTTGTTTATGATGAACGTATGATTGTAAAGAGTAATGAATTGATTTTGATTACTTGACATCTTCTACACTGGACTATATATATTGAATTGTCTGTATGAAAGTTCATGCTCGATGTGTGTATGTGGTGAGTTATTGGTTAATGATTTGGTAAGCATGAGTTAGTACATGTAAGTATTAGTGTTGAAAAATTTTTTAGATATGTCTTCGAATATAATATTTATATCGACTAACATATGAAATCGATTGTGATATGCGTATTTTGGACTCTGCCTTTAATTGTGGATGAACCGGATTGTATGAACATTGTAATTTGAATTTGTTCTGATAATGTGTGTGTTTGTTTGTGAAGAGCTTGTAACATGTTTCTGTTGAGTTTAATCAAGTCCCAAGATCATAGATTAAGCATGAAACAAGTGTAAATACAAACATAGGAGGTGGGGAAAACTCACAATGAACGGATTTGATGCATGTGGTGATGAACCAAAAACACACTGCATCCTCTGTCAAGCTCGGCAGTGGGCTGAGCAGTGGGGGGACTGCACGGCGTGGGGGCTGCTTCTCCTCCAAGAATCGCCATTGATGTCATTTGAAGCTCCAAGCTTCAACAATGGATTCCAAGCTCACGCATACACTGCCCTAACACCTTGGTATGCCTCATAGAGTGTGCTAGCACAAAGATCTTGCAACAAAATCAAGTCTTCACCATCTCCATCACTCTCGGTTTTACAGAAACCAGAAGGAAGAAGAGGCGTAAGACCGTTAAAGAGAGGAGCATTTTTGGCTGTAAAATCTAATATCGTAAAAAGGAGAGAGAGAGATTGTGAAATAAAAAAATGTAATAGGTTTATATATTTTCCAAAAATTAATAAACCATTTACCTTTTCTTTTAATTCCAAAAAGCAAGCATTAAATGCTTGTCAATCAAGACACATCAACTCACATCAATCAATCAAATGTCACATCACTCGATGTGACATGTGATTTAACGCTTGATTTGACTTGCGTGCCGCACTCGAATTCGAAATGCGAATGCGCTCTCAAACAATCACGGGCTCGGGTTCGCTAATTCCAAATTAAAGAATTTTCCGTGCGTCGTAATTAAATGATTAAGCCTAGCGAAATCACTATTCATGTCGCTAACGAATTAATTCTAAATTAATTCGTTTGCCCGAATTAAAATCTAATTTTAATTCCGCGTCAAAATCCAATTTCGTATAATATATCAAATATATTATTTTATCGATTAATTCCAAATTAATCGTTCTCTCTCTTTAATTGACATTTTATCCCAGATAAAATATCTCCGCAATTAATCCCAGATTAATTTTCTCTCTCATTTAAATTAATCCCAGATTAATTAAAGTGCGAGTAATACGTCATCGGTGAATCTTCGGGAAGCGACCCATGAGATCTTCGGATATGTTGGCAGTAAATCGGGTCGTCGGACTATCCGAACACGTAAGTACCTCGTACTACGTTTACACCGATTCACAAGACAAGGTTGGCTTCTAGCAAAGCGCCATGCCTACCCAATTCTCCAGAAACATGCTTACAGGTAGGGGTGGGCAAAAAAACCGACCGAACCGAACCAAACCGGACCGAATTTACGGTTTTTTTTCTAACGGTTTGGTTTGCGGTTTGGATTGGCCCACCCCAAACGGTTTACGGTTCGGTTCAGGAGCTAATCTGAACCGCACCTGTTAAACCGAACCGAACCGTTATAATTAAAAAAAAATTATATATTTTTATAAAAAAATTTGTATTTGTATTTGTATTTTATTTTATTCTATGTTTTCTTTTTTATTAGTATGTTAATATTTGTATTCTTAAATTTTTTGTTAATATATTTATTTGTTAATACTTTTATTCTTCAATTTTTTATTTTATGGTAGCATCATTATTCTTGAAAGTAAGATGTTGGGATTTGTCTCTTAATTAGAATGACGGTAGCATCATTATTCAAGGTAATTTTTAAAATACAAGAAGTAATTGTGCCTCATTTTTTAATCCTTAATGGAATGCATGTGTTCCCTGGAGTCACAACTTACACCTACCTAGCAATTCATACTATTTGTTGGATAGGCTAGTTTTTTTTTTTTTTTTTTTGTCGTTCACTTAAGTGGATGAAAATTGTTTTAAATATAATAATCCATAAACCGAACCGAACCAATCCATAAACCGCTTGTTTAAAAAATTTTCAATCCGAACCAAACAGTTATTTAATGGTTTGGTTTAAGAGGTAAAAAATCCGAACCGTAAAATATGGTTTGGTTCGGTTTTTAGCAGAAACCGAACCGCGCCCACCACTACTTACAGGAATAAGCGATCTATATCAGACGTAGTATACGTGGTATTGCGTATTTCGATCCAGTATCGGATGATCACGTGCTAGGCTTGGGGCTGGAATTGTGTCTGCCCCGTACGAAGCACATGTCGGATGTCTGGTAACTAGTCTCTATATCGGACAACTATGACCTAGTCATATTATCCCGATGACTGCAGTACTTAAGAGAACCAGTACCGTATCCTACGTGACCATCAACTCCATATGACTGGAGTGACACTTCCGTCTTGACATCACACCCACACACACTACGATTCTCAATATACCCAGTATTGGCGTACACAGAACTGTTAAAGCCCTGGACGACCTCACCAAAGTATATTGATTGTCGCAAGTATTAGCGGTGCAAGTCTCAGGTTAAGACCAAATACACCTACCCTGATTTCGGACTTCCATAGACACATAGTCATACTACCAATGGAATTCCGAAGGGGTCTATCAAGAGCGAAGCTGTTTCCCGTACCATCGGTAAAACACAACCTCCTATTACACTTTCATTAGTATCCTATACCCAAACATATGAGAACTATGTCCATGTGTCCTCACAACACGCACAAGTGTAATACTAGTCTTTTACGTATTTACGATGTCCAATCTCGATAATACTCTAACTATGGATATTTAATGATTTATCCTTTGGGACTGATACTGTCTCATATATCATTCTCAGGTTCAGGAAAACATCATATGGACCTCTCATCATTTATACATCTAGGTGATCTAATCACAAATGATAAGAGTGCAATCTCTTTGTCCACATAGTTATTTGTACAACAACACAATGATATGTACAAATAGTGACGCTATGGGTCATAATTGTCCAACAATCTCCCACTTGGCCTAGCCAGTCACTCGAGTGTCTACCACCCGAACTATGTACGGTTGGCTCAAATTGCTGAAAAAGGTTTTCGTCAGCGGATTTTCATGATTATCGTCTGATGCGATTTATTCGATCATCACATCGCATGATGTAATGATCCGAACGAATCAGATGATATCGAAGTATTTATCTGGATCGTTGATGAGACCATTAATTCTTTAACATGTGCTGAAGCCTAGCTCAGCTGCTAAGAGAACTATATCTAATCTAATTAGATTTTATCGACCCCAGAAGGCTTATATTTGCCTGCCTCATCAGCTGCAGCAATAATCTGAATTTGTTGTATATTCGGTAACAGTATCTTTGCTTGGAAGATTTCCAGCTCACTGTACCGTTATTCAAACTGTTAGTACCGTTTTATCGTTGGGAAACCTGTGGTAGTGATCCTAGTCACTTCAAGTTCTCATTCTCTCAAAGTTTTAAGCACATCCTTAGATCTCTAAGGTACTAACGGATGTTCTTAATATCAATCCAGTGACTATCACTTGGATTGGCCTGTTTGTGAATCATATGCTCAAGCGTATGAGACACCAGGTCGCGTACATTTTTCAATGTACGATTCCTCGTAGAGTTTTCGAAAGACAAGCTTTCGCCGATTATTATTTTATGGGAATTTCATTTCCAAGAAATAAAGTATTATCATTATTTTATAGGACAACCACTGTCAGTGCGCTCTCCACTAACCCTCTTATATACACAAGAATGTTTTCGTTTGAATTAAATCATAAACTATTATGATTACAATCAAACGACGATTCCAAGAACCAATGTTTGCTTCAATCCAAACATGGATCGATTAACTAGCAAACCTTGTTTGCTAGTTCATGTACGACAAAACCGTCAGGATGTTTAACATCCTCCAAAAGGTTTTCCCTTTCAGGAAAGCGATTTTCCGTCCAGCTGTCATATTTCATAAATGAAACATGCAGCTTTAGCAAGCATTATCCAATGGATTTACCGTGGCAACAAGTAAAAGGTTGAATCGAAATCAACACAATGTTGATACGATACCTTTTCGTTAAAAGCCTAGCTTTACACGTTGGTATGTTGCCATCCATGTAATGTCTTCCTTGAAGACTTATAAAGTACCAGTAGACACAATGCCTTGCGGTACATCAACTAGTATCCAAACTTGTTGACATACATGGAATCCTTTCGGACTCATGGCACTTTACCATAATAGGGAGTCGATACCTTGTATCACTTCCTCATACGTAGTCGTTTGGTATACCTCAAAAGATTGACATCTTTACGAGGTGAGATCAGAAACCCATACCTCAGGTTGTTTTCTGAATCTCCGACATACGCGGTTCTTGTGTATACGAAGATTAATGGTAATAGTTACTCCTTGATGAACTATTTGTGTTCCATTAAGGATTCGGTGCCTTGAATAGTATCACTCTGATTTTCATCGAGTTTTACTATCCTCTTCACTTACCACTGCACATCAGTATTTCCTCTCAGGAAAACCGCATGGTGAGCAACAATCTAATTGTTCTCCTCGTGAGTTGTATAAGTACATACTTTTGGTATCCCTAGGATAACCTACAATTTGACACTTATCCAATTTGGGTTTTAGTTTGGTATCATCCAAACATATGCCTAGCATTCCCCAATTTAAACAGGAATGTGAAACCCGGTTCCTTTCCCGTTCATATCTAATATGAAATCTGTCAAACAGATTTTAATGGAACCTTATTCTAAACAAGTTCTGCACTGTTAATGTTTATCCGTTGAAGAAATGGTAGCTCAGAGCGACTCATGATTAACCTAATCATGTCTAACAAAATTTTACGACTCGGTTCGGACACACCGTCAAATTGACGTGTTCCGGGAGGAGTCCTCTTTTGAAAGAATACTTTACTCTTTCAAGTATTTTAGAAACTTATTGCTTGAGTATTTTTCATTACGGTCTTACCGTGACGAAATAAACTATAGCCGATCTGTATGTCTATTTCGTGTCGAAACTGTAAAAGTTTCCGATTTGTGTTCTTCAAAAAGAAACACATAACCATAACGCGATGCCACATCCGTATAGGTTACGGAAATATTCATATAACATCTAGCCTAGCTAGTATGGGCCCACTTGCTTCACTATGAACTAGGGCTATCAGATCGGTGGCATTTGCACTTTTACCAAGTAAATAGTAAGTAAATAGTGTATTAGACACTTTGCCCGATAAACTAGATTCGTAGATTCTATTGATTGGAATCAAAATCAGTCCTGGTACCCACTCTTCAAAAGTGCGGATATAGATTCTTGTTTAATGTGTCCCAGACAACATTGCCACTTTAAGTATCAACCTGATCAAATCAGTTTGGCTATTTGTTTGTCATGTTATATATTTGAGATTTAATTTATATTCAAAATATAAATTCTGTTATTCACATCTAATGTGTTATCTCAATATCATCTTTATATAATAAAACACTTAGTGTTCTAAAATATAAAGGTTCAATCCGCAACGGATTAAAACACTGATATAAAGATAATGTTCATAGTCAAACTAGTTACATTTGTACAGCTTCCTAATTTACGTACATACCCAAAGGGTAGTTCCTAAACTTAGGTTTCTACGGTCAAAACAGCGACTTTCGTCCCGTTTCCGATTCGCAGATTAATCTCTATTGAAGTCAGTATCCTGTTCAAAACAGATTCTAAACATCAATACATATATTTATGTACCACACTAAGTATTTAAATCTAATTTTAATACTAGTTGTGAACATAATTATGACAAACATATTTGAAGTCAGAGCCTTGCTCGTCTTCAATTCCTTCTTGGGATATGTCCTCTTATCTTCCTAGAAGACTATAATGATTTTGCCTTTGCCATTTCCACACTCCAGAAGCCTTTGGCCAAGCCTTGGCATTCTGGAAATCGAAGTAAGGTGCGCCTTGCGCTACTTGCCTAATTGCAAAGTTTGACTTTTCTCCTTGAGAATAGTCATTAACCCTCCAAGAGTTAACTATTGCAATGTTTTACTTCTAAAATCTAAGTATAGATTTTGAAGATCCTTCAATTTCAATATCATACTTTAAGAATCTAATCCTTAGTTCTGATAAAGAAATTAAGGAGTCCATATGACAAGTATAATGGATTAAGCACTAAAGTCATCATACATGAATATTCCAAATATCATGTTCCACTTATTTACTTAACTCCAGACTTAGGCCTATTTTGTTATTTTTCAAATAAACTAACTTATTATATTTCCAGGACCATCCTGAAATATTATTCCCAATATGAAAAATATATCGTTTAAATACATTTTCACCCAGGATTATGTTTTAAATGCTAATCTTTCATTTTATCTTGATTCTAATAGTCCAACTATTTAATCAACGATTTGTGGTACTATGTATTATATTGATTATTATAGTCCAACTATACAATCAAATATAATTAAATTAATTAACCTCAATTACAATGATTACTATAATCCAATTATAAAATCAACTGTAAATTGAAATTAATTAATTCAAATATATTGATTACTATAATCCATTATTATATAATCAACTATAATACAGTCCAACTGCTTATAAAAACAACAATTTAAATATTAGTCCAACTAACATTTAATTGATATCGACGAAATATTTGAAATGAGCGCGTATGGCGAGTAATTGAACGAAATATTACAAATTCAATTCTTCCCCACTATTTTTCGGCGAGCCTCCAACCCTCTGTCGAGTACTCGGGAAACCGTGTTTCCTAGTGGGCTAGGATCCCGTTAAATATCACACAATCTTGACTTTGGCCAACAAATTGTATGATAATTAACTAGGTAGATCTCTAAGATCAATTGGATCCAATCCAATTCCTAGATCCGGTAGGGGGACATCCAAGTCCGAAACATATATCTTATATATGCCAATACATCCGATGTATTACCTAAACTGTTTTTCCTCTGAATCAACTAAGCCTTGGCTTTGGCACAACAAACTTAGTGATCCCAGTCAAGCGCGACCCATTGACCATGGAAAGCTTCGTAATCAATGTCGATGGACAAGAAGTGGTCTTGACTTTGGCAACAAAACACAACTTGGACAAGACACTGATATATGGAACAAAGCCTTCGTGATTCAAACACATATCGACAGACAAAGGCCTTGACTTTGGCCAACAAATCAATGCCGTCTAGGATCTTGAGTGAGAATCACTCAATGGAAGGAAAGACGCTTAATATTTAGCGAGGGTTTTTCGCGTGCAAATTGGCAACCAATTTATTGTCTTTGTTAAGGTCTCATCATCATACACCCTTAAGCATGCATTCTAAACACATAATAAAGCGCGTATGTAAAAGTAATAATGATATGCGGATGGATACTTACATTGATCCTAGATCAAATCTCTCTCTTTCTCTCTCCAGCTAGCACTGGTATACTTCTACCCGTTACACTACACTTCTAAAGAAAACCTCATTTACATTAAGGGAATAGGTGAGAAGAGAATACAAAGAAATAAGAGATAAGGCTGGACTCGCGTCAGGTCCAATTAATAAATCAAATTTATTACAATTTCCAAAATTGCCCCACCCGACTAATATCCATCCGATATACATTATTCATGCATCACAACCATGTATTCACACAAGCATGTTATCAATTAATCTAATCAAATTAATTAATCTGATAATTAGTGATCATCCAATGTTCAAACAACGATTTGATTTTGTTCGAGTCAAACTCGTTTTGCGAATAAGTACTCAAAGTACGAATTCTCGAATTAAATTAAATTACATAATTAAATCCAATTTAATAGCATTTAATTCTAATTCACTATTTAATTCCAAATTAAATATTACACTTTATAAAATAACTTTACGACTTAAATTCCGAATTTAATCGTTACGGGTCTCAAAGCCCGATTAATATTCAATATTAATTTAATTAAAGTCCAATGGGCTTTTAATTAATTTCTTTAAGGGTGGACTTTTGGTCAACTCGGGTCAAAGCGAATAACCAAAATCCAATCCGGGAGTTACCCCATAAGCCCAGAAATTAATTTAGGCCCAATTAAACTTTAAAGTTTCATTAGTCGCATTTGGGCCTTTTTGGATACGGTTTTGGGCCTAATTGGATCCAACCAATTTTTCCTAAACTCAACTTTGTTACAACAAAGCCCAACAAGCCCAATAACAACTTTAAAAGCCCAAATCCAATTTAAGGCCCAATTTAATTAAATTACAAAATTCAATTTTTCAATTCAATTAAATAAAGTGTATAACATTATCAATTACCCAAATCAATATTTCCAAAACACCAAATTTGTCCAATTAATCATGCTTATCATCAAGGAATCATGTCTAACATAATTTGATCAAAATCAAACCCAATTAACACATGCTAAAGTCTCGGCCAAAGGGGAAAAAATATGCCAAAATCAAATTCAATCCAATTGAACCAAATTAAACATTAAAACAATATCCCCTAATGATTTCTAACTCATCCAATGAATCAAAAAATCAAAATCCAAGACAATTTTAGGGTTCTAATTTTCAGCCAAAATAAGCCAAATTGGGGAAATTTGTTCCAAACCAAATTTCTTCAAATTGATCTAATCAATCATCAATTAAACATCAATTAAGCATATTCATCAATCCAATTTCATCAAATAATGCCCAAATTCGTTTTGCCCAATTTTAGCCCTAAAATCAATTTCATGCAATCAATAGCTTAAGATACCATTGTTAAGTTTAAATCAAGTCCCAAGATCATAGATTACGCATGAAACAAGTGTACATACAAACATAGGAGGTGCGAAAAACTCACAATGAACGGATTTGATGCATGTGGTGATGAACCAAAAACGCACTGCATCCTCTGTCAAGCTCGGCAGTGGGCTGAGCAGTGGGTGGACTGCACGGCGTGGGGGCTGCTTCCTCCTCCAAGAATCGGCCATTGATGTCCTTTGAAGCTCCAAGCTTCAACAATGGATTCCAAGCTCACGCATACACTGCCCTAACACCTTGGTATGCCTCCTAGAGTGTGCTAGCACAAAGATCTTACAACAAAATCAAGTCTTCACCATCTCCATCACTCTCAGTTTTACAGAAACCAGAAGGAAGAAGAGGCGTAGAGACCGTGAAAGAGAGGATCATTTTTGGCTCCAAAAAACCTAATATCGTAAAAGGGAGAGAGAGAGATTGTGAAATAAAAAAAATGTAATAGGTTTATATATTTTCCAAAAATTAATAAACCATTTACCTTTTCTTTTAATTCCAAAAGGCAAGCATTAAATGCTTGTCAATCAATACACATCAACTCAAATCAATCAAATGTCACATCACTCAAAGTGACATGTGATTTGACGCTTGATTTGACTTGCGTGCCGCACTCGAATTCGAAATGCGAATGCGCTCGCAAATAATCACGGGCTCGGGTTCGCTACTTCCAAATTAACGAATTTTATGTTGCGTCGTAATTAAACGAATACGCCTAGCGAAATCACTATTCACGTCGCTAACGAATTAATTCTAAATTAATTCGTTCGCCCGAATTAAAATCTAATTTTAATTCCGCATCGAAATCCAATTTCGTATAATATATCAAATATATTATTTTATCGATTAATTCCAAATTAATCATTCTCTCTCTTTAATTGATATTTTATCCCAAATAAAATATCTCCGCAATTAATCCCAGATTAATTTTCTCTCTCATTTAAATTAATCCCAGATTAATTGAAGTGCGAGTCATACGTCATCGGTGAATCTTCGGGAAGCGACCAATGAGATCTCCGGATATGTTGGCAGTAAATCGGGTCGTCGGACTATCCGAACACGTAAGTACCTCGTACTACGTTTACACCGATTCACAAAACAAGGTTGGCTTCTAGCAAAGCGTCATGCCTACCCCATTCTCCAGAAACATACTTACATGAATAAGCGATCTATATCAGGCGTAGTATATGTGGTATTGCGTATTTCGATCCAGTATCGGATGATCACGTGCTAGGCCTGGGGCTGGAATTGTGTCTGCCCCGTACGAAGCACATGTCGGATGTCTGGTAACTAGTCTCTATATTGGACAACTATGACCTAGTCATATTATCCCGATGACTGCAGTACTTAAGAGAACCAATACCGTATCCTACGTGACCATCAACTCCATATGACTGGAGTGACACTTCCGTCTTGACATCACACCCAACACACTACGATTCTCAATATACCCAGTATTGGCGTACACAGAACCTGTTAAAGCCCTGGACGACCTCAACCAAAGTATATTGATTGTCGCAAGTATTAGCGGTGCAAGTCTCAGGTTAAGACCAAATACACCTACCCTGATTTCGGACTTCTATAGACACATAGTCATACTACCAATGGAATTCCGAAGGGGTCTATCCAGAGCGAAGCTGTTTCCCGTACCATCGGTAAAACACAACTTCCTATTACACTTGCATGAGTATCATATACCCATACATTTGAGAACTATGCCGTTGTGTCCTCACAACACGCACAAGTGTAATACTAGTCTTTTACGTATTTATCGATGTCCAATCTCGATAATACTCTGACTAGGGATATTTAATGATTTATCCTTCGTGGACTGATACTGTCTCATATCATTCTCAGTTTAGGAACAAATCATATGGACCTCTCATCATTTATACATCTAGGTGATCTAATCACAAATGATAAGAGTGCAATCTTTTTGTCACATAGTTAATTTGTACAACAACACAATGATCTGTACAAATAGTGACGCTATGGGTCATAATTGTCCAACCGTTTTGATTTTGATAAGGTATGATACTTGATTGTAAAGAGGATTTAGAAATCTATATCAGATGTGTTTTTGGATCGTACATGTATACATGTGTATAAAAGCGTAAATGTGTATATGAATTTATGAAACTCACTATAGGATGTTCGAATGAGGTTGAGCATTAGGTTTGATTCGCATAAGGTACGTTTCTGAACATGTGTAAGTGATTTGGGTGCCATGCGTTTGAATGGTAATTCATCTAAAGAAGTTAGTGTTTGATTTGTTTTAAAAGAAAATCTTAAAACATTTTGATTTGATGATATTTCAAAGGTTTTGAGAAATCATAGTTTTATTTAAGATTTTATTTTATGTTAAAGAAGATTTATAAACTTGGTTTTTGGAATTGAACTAATCGCATAGTTTGACAAATGTTATAATTAAGTATGTTAAATACACATATATGTTAAATATGTTGCATCTGAAAGTTATTCTTGTTTCTTTTTGTGTGTGTGTGGCTATTTACTAAGTTTTAAAACTCACGCCACACCACACTAGTTTGTCAGTTTTACAGGTTGTCAACCATCTAGCTTTGGATGCTTATGCTCGAGATGACGGATCATCCAAACTGCAGTCACTCGCTTAGAAATAATGTTGTTTATGTTTTTTATTGTATAATGTACATTGGTATATGTATGTCTGTAAATTAAAAGATTTGATTTGTACTTTTAATTATGGGCACGGAACCCTTAGGTACTGATGATTGGTATGTCTTGTAGAGACCGAATGTCTTTTTTGCTTATTTAATGCTCTTCACATATCCTTTTGGGTGCTGAACTATGTTTCAGGCAGTCAAGTTTTAGGATACTCCAAATCTATTTTGTTATGTTCACAGTTTAGGGAGGTGGGTCATTCATGTTTCCTACCGGTGACGTTCTGCCTCAAGCGGGATGTTACAGTGTGGGGAGAGGAGGGGAGGAGGGCTATAATGCACACTAGCCATATTCCTTATATATGAATTCAAGGGAGATTAAATTTTAATTTTTAATTAATTAAAGAAACAATCAATTACTTGAAAATCCAATAATTTGAGATTTTGGGTATTGATTTTAAAAATATGATTTTTGAACATAAATTTTATCTTTAATGTAATACCTTGGTCACTCCGGCGTAATTCCGACTGCCATTTTCTTTGATGTGTGACATAATATGTAACATAAAAATATGCATATGTGCATTGGTTTTCGTAAAATTATTTTTCAAAAATCCAATTGATTATTTGCAGTTCCGGTACACGAATATTTTTCTATCGTATTACTAATAAGCCTTGGTATTTTGATCATAATATGAGCTACCGATTTCTGTTTTTGGTGATCTTTATATTTTCAGAAAGCTTAGATAAAAAACTATAACATTCATGTTGGATATGTTTCTAAATTTCTACCCGAACATGGTCAAAAATATATATTTTACTGCTAGTATAGCATAGTAACAAGAATAATCTAGATTTTGGCATGTGCTCAATTTTTATTATTATTTTATTACTTAAAAATCTCTCATTTGATATATATATATATATATATATATATATATATATAAGCAGACTGTTCATCTCCTCTCTCACCTCAACTCACGAATTGTTCTTCATCAATGGCAAAAAAAATTTCTTCTTCTCATGCCAAGATCATGGCAATTTGATGTTTCCTCAAGCTGGTTCCAAGTTAGGTAAGTTTCAAATCATCTCTCCCTTTTGATTTCGAAATCAATCATGTAATTATCTTTTTTCCATTTTCAAATTCCATGTTAAGTTTAAGCTCTAATGGTTTTAATTGGCATAATTAAGCATGGTAGGGTGATATTCATGTATTTTGTAGAGTTATGGCATGGTTTGTGCATTGATTTAATGAAAACTTAAAACCTTGAAGATGGGTCAATGAGATAGAACTTAATGGATGTTTTAGGAGGGAAATTTCTTTGTTTGGTTGAAGCGACGAGCATTAATTGATGTTATGGGTAGTGTATAATCATGAGTTATGATTACATTATTGAATTGGTGAAACTTGAGAATGCATGAGCAATGGCTGAATCTTGAAGAATGAGGGCCTTGATTTTCTTGATTTGGTTGCATTGAAATCAATGTGTGTGATGATATTTTAAGAGTTGTGTGTTAAATTTATTTGATCATGCAAGATGGATAAGGTGGAGTCTTGGTCGAATAGTATAGGAAAATAGGAAGTGATTTTTTTTTATTTTGTATGGTATGATGATGATGCAAATCATGTATTTGGTGCCTAGCGTGATGCTAATTTGTTGAGTAAGGTATTATTGTGGTGAATGTTGATCTTCAATATGATGTGAGGGGTTTATGTGGCGTGTATGATGTGTAAATGTTTGAGGTTGAATTGTGTCTAAAAGGAATTACAAGTGTGGCCAAATTGGATGAGAGGATTTGTGTCTCAGTAACATTATAAATCATGTAGTTAATGTTGTTGGAAATTCTCTAATATTTATAGGAAATATGTAGGAGAAACATGTTCATTAGAAGTATTTGTGAGAAAGGAACAAAGGTGAAATTGTTGGTTTTTCTAAGGTCCCAAGATCAAATCAAGACATGAAAACATGGGTGAATACATCAACGGAGGTAGCGGAATACTCACATTGATCGGTTATGTCGAATTGAAGACGAATCATGCCCAAAAACGCACTGCCTTTGTAAGCCCACTGCAGCAGTCCATGCTCACTGTCTTGGCAGTTTCGGGTCTCAAAACGAAGCTCCAAACTCCATCGGATGAGTCCCGCCTCATGGTTGAACCTCCCTACCACCTTCGCAAGACTTGTAAGTGTGCTAGCACTTGATTTCTCACCATGAGAAACCACTCTTAGCTTCCCTATTGCTCACGTTTTTCTGGTTCAAAAACCAGTGAGCAGTGTGCCCATTTGGGCGTGAGAGAAGAGAGCATTTGAGAGAGATGAAATGTTTTGTGTTGAATTAAAATGATTTACCAAAAATCAATTTATATTTATCCCATAATATTTATTAAATTAATAATAAATTATGACACAAAGCATGCAATGGCTTAGAGTGTGAAATACTCAAACTCCATGCAATGACATTGAGTGCAATGTACACAATCTACATGCAAAGCATTAGAATGACATGTGTCATGTGGGCCCCACACGTTTCCAAATGAAAGTGGGCCCACGTGCACTCACGCGTTCGGGTTCGATATTTCCGAAATACCGAGCTTACGTCGCGACGTTAATTAAATCAAATTTAAATAAATAATTGCGCCTAGCGAAATTATTATTTACGTCGCTAACGAATTAATTCTAAATTAACTCGTTTGCCCGAATTAAAATCTAATTTTAATTCCGCTTCGAAATCTAATTTCGTTTAATATATCGAATATATTAATTCATCAATTAATTCCAAATTAATCGTTCTCTCTCATTAGACGACATTTTATCCCGGATAAAATATCTCCGTTATTAATCCTATATTAATTTTCTCTCTCTTCTGTATAATCCCAGATTATTCAAGAGTACGAGTTGTGCGTCATCGGTGGATTATCGGGAAGCGACCCATGAGATCCCCGGATAATCTGGCAGTAAATACGGTCGTCGGAGTATCCGAATCACGTACGTACCAAGTACTACGTTCTACCGATTTACGAGACAAGGTCGACTCCTAGCAAAGCACCAAGTCTACCTAATTCTCCGGACATATCCATTAAAGAATATTAAGATCTGTATCAAGCGTAGTATACAATTGTATTGTGCATATCGGCCCAGTATCGGATAATCACGTGCTAGGGCTGGGACTGGATAAGTTTCTGCCCCGTCCGAAACACATATCGGATATCTGGTAACTAGTCTCTATAATCGGATATTCATGACCTGGTCATAATATCACGATTGGATGCGCATCTCTTAAGAGCACTAATACCGTATCCTGCGTGACATCATCTCCACTATGACTGGAGTGATACTTCCGTCTTGACATCACATCCAATACACTACGATTCTCAATATACCCGGCATTGGCGTACACAGAACTAGTTACAGTCCTAGACGACCTCAACTAAAGTATATCGATTGTCGTAAGCATTAGCGATGTAAGTCTCAGGTTAAGACTATACACACCTACCTTGATTTCGGCCTCCCATAGACACATATTCATAATACCAATGGGATTCCGAGGGGTCTATCCAGAGCGAAGCTGTTTCCCGTACCATCGGTGAAACACGACCTCCTATCGCACTTGCATAAATATCCAACACTTATATATATGAGAACTATGCCGTTGTGCCCTCACAACGCACACAAGTGCAATACTAGCCTATTCCGCATTATCGATGTCCAGACTCGATAATACTACGGCTAGGGATATTTAATGATTAATCCTTCGTGGACTGATACTGTCTCATATCATCTCAATCCAGGAACTAATCATAGGGACCTCTCTTCATTTATATATCTATGGTGATCTAATCACAAATGATGAGAGTGCAATTTCCTTATTACATAGTTAATTTGCTACAACACACAATGATCTGTGCAAATAGTGACGCTATGGGTCATATTATCCAACAGAAAGGACATATCTTCTAAATTTAAAGGATGTATCTCTAGGCATTTAAAAGCATTAGGAAATGACATAACCCTTAGGAGGGTGCCTTCAAAGGCACCATTCCATGTCTATAAAAAGCGGGGCAATGGATTCATTTTTAAGCATCCAAAAAACTTCACAAAACTTTCATTATTTAGAGAGTCTTTTAAAGAGAGAGAGTTTCTACCATTTTCTTTGTTCAAGTTCTTGTAAAATGAGTGCCCCTTAAACAAGAAGCATCCAAGTAATCTTGGGAGAACGTTAGCAACAAGACATCCGTAAAGCACTGAGGCAGGGCTAATAAGTTCTTAAGGACAGAGATAACTCGACTTGGATTCAGTTTCAATCATCTTCAACAAATTTCAGGTTTTTCCAAGTCTTTATGTTTATGTTTTATTGCATGTTTCGTAGTAATAATTTGATTGAATTAAGCATGTTATAAATTGAATTACAACACATACGGAAAACAACCTTAAGAACTTATCTAATATGTGTTGTAAAATTTGATTTGTGCATAATTCATGCATATATACTTGGCATTATGGCAATTACATTTGGTTTCTAATTATGGTTTTTCACCTGTGAAGCAAATATATGCCTAATAGAATATGCATGTAGTGAAAAAAAAAAAAAAAAAAAAAAAAAAAAAAAAGATGTAGTGGAAAAAAATTTTTTTTTCATAATTATGTATGCATTTTATTTTTGGAAAAAAATAAAAATCCAAATTTTGAAATGAAAGAAGCAACTAAGGGGTCATTCTGTATGTTTGACTTTATGCCCATTAGCCATTTTGCATGTTTTGAGTAAATGAAAATATTTTAAATTTGTTACCGTGAAGATCAAGTAAATCAATTTAATTTTGAAGAAACGCTAAGAGAGAATAAAAGTCAGGGAAAAAAAATTCATCCATGGGTGCATGTGATTTGATTGTGACTATTTGACTTAGTATGCATGTTTTGGTTGGATTTGTTGCTACAATTTCAGTTTATTATTTTGCATGATAAAATAAAGAAACTTGCCTGTTAGTTGTAAAATTAATTTGCATGTGCTGTGAGATGAAATGGTGCGAGTAAAAAGTTGTGTTTTATTGGATATAAAAATATAACTTACAGGATCAGGAAGTTATTAACTATTATTAAAAAAAAAAATGACAATGATAATTAAAATGTTGACATCGCATGTGCATATATAAAGAAAAATTGTGTCCGCTTGTTTATATATATATTTATATATATATATGCGCACTTCATGCATTGACTGAATAAAAATTTTCATTTATTAATTTTTTAATTAACTTAGGAAAATCAAATAATGAAATTGTAAAATTGGTTATTAAAGATTTGAGTTAATTAAAGTATTTTCAATTTTCACACATTAACATAATAATTATGTGATAAAATTGAAATTATTTAATTGTGTGTTGCATATTTGACTAAGAATTTAACGTGTAACTATACACAAGTAATTCCGTCCAAGGTTGATTGACTTCTACATATACACATACAAATTTACACATAATTATTGTAATTGTGAAATTGAAGTGAACACCAAGATTGAACGTCTAAAATATTTTATTGAGAAAGTGTTTAAGGAAATTCTGTCAAAAAGACGATAAGAGCTTAAGTGGGCAGGGTTTAAATGGTTATACCGGACCCCCATCGTCCTCTGGGAATTCTCATTTATTCACTTATCATAAGAAACCTTAGTAATAAATTCAAGGACTTGTGTTATTTTGTACTAATGTTCAAAATAACAACAAGTGGATTCTTAGTGTATCACTTAAACAATATCATACAATTGATCATTGTGTAATTTGTCTTTTGTAAACTAATTGTTTACTGTCATATTTTTCAGTTACATATGGCCAGTGGAAATATCAAAGTACCGGTCGCTCATGGAGAGAAACCGGATAAGTTTGGTAGAGCAAACTTCATACAGTGGCAGAGTAAAATGTTGTGCTAGCGATAAGCATACATTGTAATAGTCAATCAGATATTGGGAGAGCCCAAAATATAATGTATAATGGTAAGTCTCGACACATACGTCGCAGACATAATACCATACGACAACTGCTCAAGTGGCATAATTTCGATAGATTATGTCAAATCAAAGGAAAACCTAGCGGATCCACTTATTAAAGGTTTACCTAGAGAGCAAGTTGAGAAGTCATCGAGGGGAATGAGCTTGAAGCCTATAAATTAAGAATTGTCACTATGGAAACCCAACCTAGCTGACTGGAGTTCCCAAGATCTAGATTTAAAAGAGACAATTGAAATTTTGTTCAATTCAAAACAAGCACTGTAGAATTTTATACTCTTTCTCATTCCTGTAATGACGCAGAGTGTTGTCTGTCAAGGTTAGGATAAGCTAAGGCTTTTAATGATCACTATATTATGAGAAGAATCCTAATAGGGGTAAAGGCAGATTACCTCTTTAGAGAGTCTTTTAAAGAGAGAGTTTCCACCATTTTCTTTGTTCAAGTTCTTGTAAAAGGAGTGCCCCTTAAACAAGAAGCATCCAAGTAATCATAGGAGAACGTTAGCCATAAGACATCCGTAGAGCACCGAGGCGGGGCTAATAAGTTCTTAAGGACAGAGATAACTCGACTTGGATTCAGTTTCAATCATCTTCAACAAATTTCAGGTTTTTCCAAGTCTTTATGTTTATGTTTTATTGCATGTTTGGTAGTAATAATTTAATTGAATTAAGCATGTTATAAAATTGAATTACAACACATACGAAAAACAAATGTATTATTTTCATGAAAGTGGGGTTAAGCATGTGTATGTGTGTGTTATGGCCATGAGTTAAAATGTGTGATAATGAGGTTAGTAAATTGATGATGGAAGTTATTTTGTATGTTGACGTTATTATAAGCAGTGAAGTGATGCTTAGTTTAATGGGGGTTAATGTTGTAATATGTATGTGAAATCATGAAAATGTCTTGTGTGTGATCATGCTTGTGTGTAACACAAAGTGTAGCAATGTGAACTCAAGACATGTATTAGACGTTCATGTATGAGCAGTTGAGTATTTTTATGATGTTCAAATTCGTCGATAGACTTAGATTTGAGGATGCATATGTGGGTCATTTTAGAAAACGATGCGGCTAGTTATCGGCTGATATGAGTTTGGTTATTATATTAACTCACTATTGGAAGAATGAGCGTAGAAACCTAACCTCATCGATACCTTGCATTCATGCTTTATTCATGCATAAGGTTAAGACTATAAGTATTCTTGAATGCTAATCATGTTGAGTTTATGATTTGTTAGATTCGATATAGGACGTCTCAACGGGTTCGTTCGATCTCGCGTGCAGTAGATTTAGTGCTGTGAGTGGATGTAATTCTTTCATAATTTCCATTTTTAGTATTCTACAATTTTAAAATCAGTTTCTCTTATGGATATCGATTTATATTCTTCACAATCTCGTTTCAAGGTTATTATATTTTCATGTATTTAGTTTCAAGTATTGCACAGTTTAGAATGATTTTTCACAAATAAGAGCTTAGTTACTTTACAAACATGATTTTGAGACATTTTATTATTGTTGGTATGTTCTAGTATTCATATGTTGTTTTAAGATCTATAACAGCTTTTGCCATGATTTTACAATTGACTATATATGTACGTTGTAACATGTTTAAGAATTTTCATTAAATCAGTTTGTTAGTTAATATTTCCAAACTGCTTGTGGATAGCTGTCCCCTTATATTTAGCTTCGTGGGTTCGCCACGTTACCTTATGGGCACTGATCACCCTCATAGGCTCACGCATGTTCCTGTTTACGTTCCCCTACCTACGCGGTGCCAAGTTCCGCTAGGTAGGTTTCACGCCCCTGGGCCATTAAGCTAGTGAGAATTTCATGTTCACATATTTGTGTTTCAAATTCTCAGGATTTTATAGAATTTGATTATCAGTTCATGATTATGAAAGTTATTCAGATTTGTTAGTTGTATTTTCATACTTTCAAGATTTCTTTTTTGGGATTTTTGCATTCAGTTTACGATTTAAAATCTTTCTCGCAGATTTCCTAGTTATATTTGATTTTACAATATTTTCTTTTTTATTAATTTTACCCTTGCATTCACTCAATGAGTCTTCATAGACTCACTCCATTTACTCTACAGTATTGGATGAAGGTATATCTCTCTACCTCTCAGTGAGGTCCTTTCCAATCAAGTGGTTTTTTGGAGCAGATGAACACCAGCTGCAGTCATGCAGTAAAGTTGTACACATCATGGGTACACGGTTTAGATGTCACACGATAGGCCACAAGACCGGATGTGTCTAGTGTATTCATTTAATGTATGTAAACTTAAATTAATATGTATGTATATGTATATTATATATATGATGATGTGGAAATAATATACAAATTATGCATGACCCAGGTTCATTTGTACGGATAGAATCATATTTTACAAAATTATTCATATGCACAGTAGGTTTCGCATAATTATGTCAATGGCTTAGGAGATGGTTGTGTCGTCTCCTGCCGGTCATGTCCCGGATATACTGGGATGTGACATTTACACTAGAGATAAATTTGACATTGATTTGAATAATTTTGAAAGTCATTGAATTCGATTGTACTTTAACTAATTTTTACGTGAAAATTGATCATTTTTCTTATTTTCTAGGTGATATTAATGTTAACTATATCATTGGTGGTGTAGGGTTTATGATCTCACATTGAGGTCATGGGTTCGAATCCAGGGAGTGTGTTTCTTGTAAGAGTCGACAGCCGGGGGTTTTACCTGCTCTGCTTGAGCCCGAAATGAGTGGTTTGGTGGTGGAGTTTCCAACAATAAAAAAAAAAAAAACTACTTATGTAGTACTAGACCCGGCCACGGTTCCGGTTGGAACCGCAACCGGTTCCTGTTCCGGTTCCGGAACCGGAACCGTTGGCGACTGGTTCGGTTGGGGTTCGACCCCAACTCGAACCGGTCGGAACCGGTGGAACCGTACGGTTCCACCGGTTCGACGGTTCCAGCAGGAACCCTTCCCCAACGGCTACTATGTAATACTTTATATAAAAAAAAAAGGGTCGTTGGGGGGCCAGAAGCTTTTGAATTATATAAGGGGTAAAATAATTTTTTTTGGAGAAGCCGTCTCTCTCTCTCTTTCTTAAATTCTTTTCCATTTTTCTCTTTCTTCTTTTTCTTCCAAATACTCTCTCTCCCTGCCAAGTTCAAACCGCCGCCGCCGCTTCACCGCCGGCCATCAGCCGCCACGCGCCGGACCGCCTGAAAACTGCCGTCGTCCGCTTTCGAGATCCACCGAGAACGCACTGATCAGACGCCGGACGCGCCTCCACGCGCCGCCGGAAGGGGACGACATGTCGCCGGAGTTTCTGCATTTTCTGGCCACTTCCGATCACTTATGACGGTCACCTCCGGCGAGTGGACACTTTTCAGGCCGATATCTTTCCAACGGCAGTGGTCACTTCCCGATCCGACATCGTTTGGGTTGTTTTCCGTTTTATAACTACTGGCAATTCGGGAATATTACTAGAATTTGAGATCCGACCGTTGGATCGACGATCCGGACGTACCTGATTGATGCTCTCAATAATACGAGCGTTTTGGTATATATATCCACCGTTAAAAGTATTTGGTTGTGGGGCCCGCATTTTGGATGTGGGGTCTGATTTTCGTTGTGGGGCCCGCTTGCCTCGTTAAGCGTATCAGTAAGTTCCGAAGCCATCGCTGTGATCCTTGAGATGTTTGTTGACCAGTGGATCTTTCTTTGAGAGATTTGGAGATCGATGGAGCTCGGTATGTGATTACCGTTTTGGGGTGTAAATGATAGAATTAGAAAGTTTTGGATATAATTGTAAATTTGCGTAATTAAGAGGGTAAAATCGTAATTTTGGATAATTGAGGGACCTTATCATAATTTTACATTTTTCAGATTCTTGGCGAGAATATAGATTTATTCAGAGCTTTTGCATGGATAGAGGTAAGTACACTCTGTGGTGATTCTCTTAACATAATTGTTTGATGATTGATGGTTGTTGTGAGAGTTGGTATATGTATATAAATATATTGGTATAATTATATATATATATATATATATATATATATATATATATATATATATATTTACATATTTGTGAGATATTATATTGAGATATTAAAAGCATGATAAATATGAAATCATGATTGTTGAGATGAGTTTGATGGATTGGATGCGAGATGTGATTGTATTGGATGATGTGTGTTGTTGTGTTATGCAACCGGGTTTTGTATAATAGTGGTCGGATTTGAGATGATGTGATGATACATCAGATGGTATGAGATGATATAAAACCTTGGGAGTTGTGATGAGATACTCTCCCATTGTTTTTATTGATTTGGGGGTATACGGGGACTCCCCCATTGGTTATATTTCACTCACATTTTGCGAGTTGATTTGGTTGGAAACCTTGGGAGTTGTGATGAGGTACTCTCCCATTGGTTTCAATCCTCTGTTATACTAAACCCGGATTAGCAACCATGTTTGATGGATGTTTGTATTGTTGTGGGATGATTGTATGAGATGATATTATAATATATGCTATTTTCATATATTATATTATATTATATATATATATATATATATATATATATATTTACTTATATATATAATACTTATTTTGTTGGTGAGGTCATGTTGAGAGAATGAGTGCTTACTTGCTGAGCTTTTTAAGCTCACTCCCATCTTCCCCCAAACATTCCAGGTAGTTCGTGAGCAAAGCAGGAGCAGTACCAGAATTGGATCCACGTGCCACAGTTGTATTTTCGGGTTGGTCCAGACATTCGAGTCGTCATTTGTATTTTTAAGTCTTGTGTTGTAAACCATAAATGTTATGTATACTTTATGGGTTTGTAATTTGTGATGTATTATTTCTGTGTTTTAAATTGGTTGATTTGGCATATAGAATGCTTGAGCTGAAGAAGTTTACGAACCTCTTTATAGGGTTGGGCCCGGTCTAGGGAGGGGGTCGTGACAGATTTGGTATCAGAGCTTAGGGTTTTAGGTTCTGTAGACACGTTGCATTAGATGAGGGTATTAAAAGGGTAGTTTTGTGTCCGTGGAAAAATGTCTGGACGTGGCCGTGGTACTGGTACTCAATGTGGGAGGGGTATATTCTGACGGTGCGTGAGAATGTCGAGTAATAGTATAGAGAAACCTCACACTCAGCCGATAGATCTTGAATTTGTTATCGCTTTATTTGGTGTTCATCCAATTGTTGAGGATAACGAGGAGTTTAGACTTATACCTTCAGTAGTTTCGACAGTTGCCCTTTTCGCTATTTCCGTAGTCGTATCTGACAAGATTTCTACAATTGTACCTAATGTCAATTTTCTGTAGTAATTATAACATCGTCGTGAGTGAGTAAGTCGAAGACATTATAATTTTGGTGTTTGAGAAAGAAAGAAGAAGAGTTTATTGACACTTTTGTATAAGCAAACAAACGTTATAATACCAAGCAAAGCAACAAAATATAAGATTTATGATTACATTATGGAATATAACAACTTGGTTGTGTTGCAAGGACATGATCATCTTCGAATTGATAATCTTCCCATTGACGTTTCGCGCATAGAGACATAGGGATGAGACCGTCGATGACTTGGATTTCGAGACTGTCAGGAAACTTGATTTTATTGTAGCCTTGAACGATACTTCTATATGATTCTTCGATAGTAGTGAAGATTTGCCAGTCTTTATCATTGGTATTGCTTTCTAGACTTCGACGGACTGAGTCTGCGGAGAGAGCCCTAAGATCACAGGAATGATGAGAAGTAATATCTGCTGGGAAAATATCATCATATCCATAGTAAGCTTTAAGCTTCGGTCTAGATGGCCAACTAATAAGTCTCCAATCGGTGAGTAGACGTGATGGTATGATTCTTATAAGATGAATTGGGTGGTAAATGATCGAATAGTCATCCGACCATTCTGGAGTAATGGTTTCGATCCATACAGTAATACTTTTGTGTCGTTTATACCATCGATGTAAGATATTACTGATGAAGGGAGGAAGCTCACTTAGGCTGGCTTCTGAGATACCAGGATAGTTGGGATGGATTGGACTTGATCCAAGAATAAATCCATTTAGGAAACCAAGTTCAAACAAGGTGTCGAGACTCCACGGGCAATGATTGAAGAAATCCTGACTGTTGATAAAAACTGTGGAATGAAATCTGTGATATCCACAGTGAACAATTGCAGGGTTATTTTCGTATTGGATTAAACCATCTGTTTTTCCATTCCAAATGGTTCTAAGAATGAAGCACCACCTCATGAAGTTTGTAGGAACTCTTGCCACGATATCCATTGCAACCTCTTTAGGTAAAAGAGCGGACGAAGCTTCATTGAGACAATCGTAGATGTCTCTCCAAAGGTCTCGAACATATTTAGAGTCTATAATTGCACGATCAGTGACTGGCCATTTACAAAGCTTTTGGTACATCACCTTAGCTCTGGCAGTTTTTGAACTTGGGATAGGATTGGCAGATGAGGATGCCATGAAAGAAATTTGAGTAATTCCCTAAGAACATATGCATCATTTATAGGGAGTGATAACAATAATTTCTTCGTGAAAAGACGTTTTCACAGTATCCATGCATGATTGGAAGGGATAATAATTATCGCGGTGACAAGATGTAAAGCGGAAAAATGAGGGACCTGGAAATCCTCTTTTCAGTAGTGGGAATCTTAAGGTGGTGGATTTTGTGTAAACCGCTTAAAGCATTTTACAGTTGTTGTCAGAGCGGGACCCTTAGGTGGAGCCTTTTCCTTTGGAGACAGGATAGCTGACTCGTCAGTTGTGGCACAGGTTAGAATAATGATAATAATTGGAGGCATTATTCATATGATGGTAAGTGTTAAATGTATAATGATCGTTAGAGTTTGAAATATGTTGCCATTCAGAAATATCTCAATTTTGGTGATAGATATGTTGGATGGAGTTTCTAAGTGACTATGGTTATACTATTGATTAGTATTCAGAAAAGATTAATGAAGTTACTGATACACTGAGTGGGAAGAATGTGATTAATTTTGAGAGTTAGACAGAAAATTTTTGAGGAGACATTGGTATGCTTGACTTTTGGAATGATCGATAGTGGGAGTATTCTTGTCAATATGAAGGTTCGACACACACACTGTTAGATAGATTTATTATAGCACAAGCGGTTTAACCAATGTGGAAAATGGAGAGCAGATATTGGAACGAATGAGATTACTACCTTCGGATTGAGTTCAGAGAATGTATAATTATTAGTGATAAGTCGTGATACCATCTACTAGAAAGCTCAAGTGGGAGATCTTAGATGAGGCACACAATGATCATTATTATATGAAATTTGAGAGCACCAAGATGTATCAATATCCATAGAAGACTTATTGGTGGTTGAGAATGAAGAGAGAGATTTAAGTGTTTATATCTCGGTGTTTAGTTTGCCAGTAGGATATAGGAGAGCATCAACAACTAGTTGGATTACTCCAGTCTTCAACTAGACCTGAGTGACCATGGGAAAATATCGTGATGGATTTTGTGGTACGGCTGTCGAGGACGCGATATGGTTATGATGCAATGTGTGTAGTAGGGAATCGATTGTATAGGTCTGCTCATTTTCTAGCGATTCGAGTTCGTGGGGACCAAAGAGACTAGTGATATTTAGTCGTGAAGCAGATTGTACGATTACATAGTGTACCCTTATCGATTATATCGGATAGAGTTCTCGGATTTACTTCTCATTTTCGGGAGAGTTTCTAGAAGACTATCAATCAAAGATTTCTACGAGCACCTCATTCCACCCTCAAACAGACGGTCAGTCAGAGCGGACTATTCAGATGTTAGAAGATTTGTTGAGGTTGTGTGTTGTGACATAAATGAGAGTTGGGGGTGAACATTTGCATTTGATCGAGTTTGCTTTTAACTATAGCTTTTTGACTAGAATCGACATAACTCCATTAAAGGCTTTACGAGAGAGGTGATTTAAGACTTTTGTTTGTTGGGGCGAGGTTGGAGATGGACAGATTCTTGGCTCACTTGGTAGATATGACATCTGAGGATCAGGTTGATCCGGACGAGACTGTTGGTTGAGTAGAATCGATGAAAGAGTTTTGTTAGCAATAGAAGATATGACATCGAGTACCAAATTGGGGATACAGTATTCATGAAAATTTCTTATTGGGAATAAGTACTAAGATTTGGCTGGAAAAAAAAAATTTCGCCGAGCTGTATTGGTTTGTTTGAAATTTTGGAGAGAGTGTGAAAGTGGCATATCGTCTGACATTATCACCGTTAGTAGAAAGGATTCATTAAGTGCTTCATATAATAGCTATAAGGAAGTTTATACTAAACTCTTCTCAGATTCTAGAGAGTTAATTGATGGAGCCGAGTGGGAACTTGACTTATAAGGAAAGCCTATGAAGGTCATAGATTGAAATGTTCAAGAATTGAGATCAAGACGTAATCCTTTTGTGAAGTTCATTGTCTAATCATCATATCCAGGAGGCAATTCAGGAAGTGAAACGGGTTATAAGGGAGGAAAAACTCAGAGTGATGGTGAATGAAGAAATTTCGAGGACGAAATCTTTGTAAGGTGGGTAGATTGTAATACTTTATATAAAAAAAAAGGGTCGTTGGGGGGCCAGAAGCTTTTGAATTATATAAGGGGTAAAATATTTTTTTTTGGAGAAGCCGTCTCTCTCTCTCTTTCTTAAATTTTTTTCCATTTTTCTCTTTCTTCTTTTTCTTCCAAATACTCTCTCTCCCTGCCAACTTCAAACCGTCGCCGCCGCTTCACCGCCGGCCATCAGCCGCCACGCGCCGGACCGCCTGAAAGCTGCCGTCGTCAGCTTTCTAGATCCACCGAGAACGCACTAATCAGACGCCGGACGCGCCTCCAAGCGCCGCCGGAAGGGGACGACACGTCGCCGGAGTTTCTACATTTTCTGGCCACTTCCGATCACTTATGACGGTCACCTCCGGCGAGTGGACACTTTTCAGGCCGATATCTTTCCAACGGCAGTGGTCACTTCCCGATCCGACATCGTTTGGGTTGTATTCTGTTTTATAACTACTGGCAATTCGAGAATATTACTAGAATTTGAGATCCGATCGTTGGATTGGCGATCCGGACGTACCTGATTGATGCTCTCGATAATACGAGCGTTTTGGTATATAATCCACCGTTAAAAGTATTTGGTTGTGGGGCCCGTATTTTGGATGTGGGGTCCGATTTTCGTTGTGGGGCTCGCTTGCCTCGTTAAGCGTATCAGTAAGTTCCGAAGCCATCGCTGTGATCCTTGAGATGTTTGTTGACCAGTGGATCTTTCTTTGGGAGATTTGGAGATCGATTGAGCTTGGTATGTGATTATTACCGTTTTGGGGTTGTAAATGATAGAATTAGAAAATTTTGGATATAATTGTAAATTTGCGTAATTAAGAGGGTAAAATCGTAATTTTGGATAATTGAGGGACCTTATCATAATTTTACATTTTTCAGATTCTTGGCGAGAATATAGATTTATTCAGAGCTTTTGCATGGATAGAGGTAAGTACACTCTGTGGTGATTCTCTTAACATAATTGTTTGATGATTGATGGTTGTTGTGAGAGTTGGTATATGTATATATAAATATATGGTATAATTATATATATATATATATATATATATATTTACATATTTGTGAGATATTATATTGAGATATTAAAAGCATGATAAATATGAAATCATGATTGTTGAGATGAGTTTGATGGATTGGATGCGAGCTGTGATTGTATTGGATGATGTGTGTTGTTGAGTTATGCAGCCGGGTTTTGTATAATAGTGGTCGGATTTGAGATGATGTGATGATACATCAGATGGTATGAGATGATATAAAACCTTGGGAGTTGTGATGAGATACTCTCTCATTGTTTTTATTGATTTGGGGGTATACGGGGACTCCCCCATTGGTTATATTTCACTCACATTTTGCGAGTTGATTTGGTTGGAAACCTTGGGAGTTGTGATGAGGTACTCTCCCATTGGTTTCAATCATCTGTTATACTAAACCCGGATTAGCAACCATGTTTGATGGATGTTTGTATTGTTGTGGGATGATTGTATGAGATGATATTATAATATATGATATTTTCATATATTATATTATATTTTATATATATATATATATATATTTATATATATATATATTTACTTATATATATACTTATCTTGTTGGTGAGGTCATGTTGAGAGAATGAGTGCTTACTTGCTGAGCTTTTTAAGCTCACTCCCCTCTTCCCCCAAACATTCCAGGTAGTTCGTGAGCAAAGCAGGAGCAGTACCAGAATTGGATCCACGTGCCACAGTTGTATTTTCGGGTTGGTTCAGACATTCGAGTCGTCATTTGTATTTTTAAGTCTTGTGTTGTAAACCATAAAAGTTATGTATACTTTATGGGTTTGTAATTTGTGATGTTTTATTTGTGTTTTAAATTGGTTGATTTGGCATATAAAATGCTTGAGCTGAAGAAGTTTACGAACCTCTTTCTAGGGTTGGGCCCGCTCTAGGGAGGGGTCTGACATACTAGCCGTCGGCTAGTAGCCGTTTGGGGGGGGGGGACGGCTCCCTGCCCAAATAAGAAAAAAAAATTTTTAAAAAAATTATAAATTAATATAAATTACTAATATATCCCTAATAACGGTAATAAAAACGGTATATTTAGGGGCATTTTTTGTATCAAAAAAATTCTAAAACTCTATAAATATGATTCATTTTTCATTATTTCAACACACCAAATTCTCAACTCTCTCATTTTCTATAATTCTCTTATTCTCAATCTCACTTCAATACAATTCTCTTATAATCTTATTCTCAATCTCAATTCAATTAGTTATTATCATTCGTTAATTAGTCAATTTTCTTAATTTTCTTCCTAATTTCTCAAACGAAAAATGGCAAGCTCATATGAGAACATAATGTCAAATATGCCAACCCAAGAGAGCGGCCCTAGTGTCGGTGCAGAATACACGGAGAAGAGAAGTTAAGGCTCGTTCCTCGGATGTTTTCAAAATTCATTTTAATTTGGAACGCCTAGAAGATAATACACAACGAGCAATTTGCAACTATTGTGGGGTTATCTACAAATTTTCTGGTGGATACGCAAAATATGATCAAGCACCTGGAAAGACATCATCCGATTGAACTTGGAATTGATACGACACAAACTCAAATGACCAGGAACGCATCATCTAGTAGAGGTACGAGTGTTTTAGATTTATTTAAATATTATGATGCAAAAAATAGAGAAGAATTTGCGAAATTAACTTGTATGACACATCTTTCTTTAAGCTTTGGTGAAAAACTTCATTTTACTAATTACGTGCAAAATGCTTTAAACCCTTCTGCATGTAGAATGACTCGAAACACAACAAAACGTCATATTTTCAAATTATATAAAGATGGTAAAATTATTTTAAATGAAATATTTAGAGAGATGAAAGGTCATATTTCTATATGTTCTGATATTTGGAGTGACCATTGGCAAACACACTCATACATGAGTGTGACTTGTCATTGGATTGATGCATCATTTACCATGAAAAAACGACTTATTGCATTTAGAGTTTTTGATGACCAACAACTGCACATAATATTTATAGAATGATGAAGGTAATTTTTTATGAATATGGTTTAGTAGAAAAAATTTTAACAATTGGATTTGATAATGCATCTGCAAATACTGCATTCATCAATGATTTAAAAGAAATATGTCAACCAAATTTAGGGGGTCGGTTTTTTCATATTCGTTGTACATGTCATGTCCTTAACTTATGTGTGCAAGACGGTCTAAAATTATTATCACCTTTCCTTGATCCAATTAAAACGGCACTTAACTGTATTTGGTCATATTCTCAAGTTAGGAGAGAATGGATGAAGTTTTGTAAAATAAATGGTATTAAACCGATTAAATTTTCAAGAGATGTTCCAACACGTTGAAATTCAACTTATTTTCTTTTATGTCAAGCATTTCAATATAAAGATGCATTATGTAGTTTTTTTTCTCAACATGTTCAAAATATCACACTTTATCATAGTCAATGAGATATTTATGAATTTTTTTTAGATATTTTAAGAGTTTTTAATGATGCTACTTTAGTTTTTAGCAGTGTTTATTATCCTACAACACATTAATTTCTTCTTGAGAGTTTGAATATTGTTGACACTCTCGATGAGCATGTTGACAGTAGCGATCCTAATGATATTGTTTTGTTCGAAGCCATTACTGCTATGAAGGTAAAATGATTGAATTATTTTAGAGAAATTCCTTTACTTTATCTTATTGCTGCTGTTTTTGATCCTAGATTTAAATTAGAAGGTTTGAATGGTGCTTTACAAGCTTATTATGGTTATTTAGGAATATTATATGAAATTGATATTACAGATTAATGACGAATTAAGAAATGATTTAATTGTTTTATTTAATGATTATATTGTAAGATATAACTTAGGAACATTAGGTGAATCTAGTAGTAGCGAATCGGTAATTCAAACAAGACTTAGCGTAGGGGATCATTGGTTATTGCAACGAAATAAAAAAGCTAGGGATACGACAACTAATAACCATGAATTAGATAATTATTTATCTACAAATTTTGAGTTTTCTAATGAAAATTTATACAGTAAAAATTTTAAAATCCTTGAATGGTGGAACCGGCATCAAAATATATATCATGTTTTATCAATTATTGCTAAAGAGATATTGGCAGCACCTATTTCCACCGTTGCGGTTGAGCAAGCCTTCAGCTTGTGAGGTAATATATTGGAAGCTAGGCGATCTTCATTACATCCAAGCACTCTAGAAGCAACAGCTTGTGTGGATGATTGGACTCGAGCTGATATGAGACAACAAGAAGATGCCCCCGATGATTTTGAAGATTTGTTCGATAATGCATCTGCAAGTGCAACAACAAGTGCAAGCGGAACCGGAGCCGAAGGATCAACTGATAATGATGATTGATAATTGTAAAATTGTAATTTACAAATGGGATATGTCTTAAAATTGTAATGGAACTACGTGAGCTTTGATTCCTCTCACCCTTGGAGGATACGTAGGCAACTTAAATTTTTAAAAATTTAAGCTCAAGCTCTTCAATGTAATATTTTTTTTTTATAAAATTAATCTCATTTAT
The DNA here is from genome assembly GCA_019454045.1 of Zanthoxylum bungeanum. Lineage (NCBI taxonomy): Eukaryota > Viridiplantae > Streptophyta > Magnoliopsida > Sapindales > Rutaceae > Zanthoxylum > Zanthoxylum bungeanum. Next base: position 40,041 of record SKCR01055092.1, on the reverse strand, counting down.
TCTAATTAATTTTCAAAATTAAAAAAAAAAGTTTGGAACCGAACTAGAACCGTAACCGAACCGGTCAGTTCCGGTTCGGTTCAAAGTTCCGGTTCCACTTAAGTGTGGAACCGGAAACCGGCCGGTTCGGTTCGGTTCCAAACCGGAACCGAACCGCCGGCCGGGTCTATGTAATACACCGTAACTTAGTTTGAAAGTTGAGCTGATTGTGGGTGGAATTTTGAAGTGCTTTTTAGGATGATATTTTAGATTTTTGTAATTTTGCTATATTGATAGTCATGAAAAGTAATGTAGGTTTTGTTGTACTAAATATTTTTTATGGCAATATAATTTTTTGTTGTACTAAATATTTAAAATTACTATATTGATGGTCATGAAAATTAATACAGGTTTTGGTGTACTAAAATTTGTATTATTAAATATCTATTAATGAGCTCGCACGATACATGGGTTCATTTTAATTAATATAATTACATAGTGATGTATGATATAATTATAATTTAGGGTTATTACTTATAAATTTTGGTTCAATATATAATTGGATGTTGGATTTTTGGTAGGTATTAATTGTATACAAAAATTATTATTTTGTACCACTACATATGTTTTCGGTTGAACTTAAGGCGCATTCAAAAAAAAACATTTAATATGACTTAATGGATGTTTTAGATATATGTGTAACAGATAAATTTGGTACCAGCATGGATTTAATTAGTTGTTATTTTTTATTTTGTAGGTAACTATTAAACATATTGACTCATTCACCTGATATTATTAAAATATAAGATGAGAGTAAAATCGAAATTTCACATAAAATGAACCCCCTTTTGTGTTGTAAACGTTTCTTTTATTTCTATCGACTATCGAGAGTGCGAAACTAATATTGCGACACTTGATATCAATACGATGAATGGTGAAACTTCAAAAGCAATGGTGATTGGAGAGACATCAAGAAGGTTCTGTTTTATCTCAACATTGTTTTATTAAATGATTTTCAATTTAAGCTTTTATAATATTTCATGTATAAGATCGCATTCTTCCTTTAAAAATTATAATTAAAATAATTATCTTTCAATTAAAGAATAATATGAATTTGAGATGATTCTATTGATGTGTTTTGTTGCTTTAAACTCGGCTTGACACATGGAGCGGCAAGATGAGAGAAGAGAAAAGCCTGACATATTCTGCCAAAATGGTCTCCAGCCTCGATAGGTTTGTTGGCAAAACGGCATGGCTGATATCTAAACTCGTGAAGGCTGAATAGTGATTGAGGACATCCTTCAAGGCTTCTAAATCTGAACTTGTGCTTGTTGAAGTTCTAGGCCGAGAGGGAGAGGTGGACCTGAGGTGATCCTAATTAGTAAAAGTGTCCTGAATAGATCGAAGAATGGAATCAGGATCCTGTAAGGGAAAACGAAGATGTAAGAAGCCTAACATAATGTATGTGTACAAAATGAACAAACGAAATAAGATAGCAGAATTTACGGCCTCAGGAGTAGGAATAGACGATGATGGTGTTGTGATAAAAACTAACACAATAGAGGAGAAATGAGAGAAAATTCTTCTTTTATTTCACAAACAAAAGAATTACAAAGCAAAAACCAATGCTTTACAAAAAACACTCAAACCTCTTTACTCTCTATTACACTCTGTTTGGGATGCATTTCTAATGGCTATGGGGCTCCTTTTATAGTTGCCAAAACATGTGCTACAGTGGCACACGTTTTGCCAGCTTCACGCGTTGCATGCTGTCATGCTTCATGCAAGCTGTTTCATGCAAACATACACTTGGCTGAAATCCAACAAATCTCCCACTCAGTGAAGATTTGCCCTAAAATCTGAGCCGACCATCAATAACCCAAACCGGATCCTCAAAAGGATCCACCCCTGGATGCATCTGTATGAATGCCTACATACCCTAAGTTGAGATCAAGTCAATCGTAGTTCTCTGTATCTCAATAGTTTGACTATATGGAGAGTTTTGTCATCCCGGCTATGGCATAACAGATTTCAAGCTTCTCATTCAGTAAAACTTTTGTGAACATATCGGCACCATTGTCATTGGTGTGAATCTTTCTGAGTTCTAACAGTTTTGAACTCAGAACGTCCCGTATCCAGTGATACCTCACATCGATATGTTTTGACCTCGAGTGAAAAGTATAATTTTTACCAAGGTAGATAGCACTCTGGCTATCGCAGTACAAAATGTATTTCTCATGCTTGAAACCCAATTCCTGGACAAATGTCTTCATCCACAGTAATTCCTTGCAAGCTTCTGTAACTGCAATGAATTCTGCCTCTGTTGTAGAGAGTGTAACACATCTCTGCAACCTTGACTACCATACTACAACTCCCCCTAAAGGAGTAATTAGATACCCCGAAGTAGACTTATGTGTATCCACATCACCTGCCATATCTGAGTCGGTGTAGCCCATTAACACTGGCTTGTTGCTTCCAAAACATAATCTCATTTTGGATGTGCCTCGTAGATACCGCATTATCCATTTGACAGCATTCCAATGTTCTTTTCCTGGGTTTGACATAAACCAGCTGACCAATCCAACTGCGTGTGCTAGGTCTGGCCTTGTGCACACCATGGCATGCATGAGACTTCCCACTGCTAAGGTGTATGGAACCTGTTTCATTTCCTCCTTCTCTGTCTCAGTAGATGGACTCTATTGCGTACTAAATCTAAAGTGGGAAGCAAGAGGAGTGCTAACTGTTTTAGCCTTGTCCATCTGAAATCGCTTAAGTACCTTCTCAATGTACTCCTCATGTGACAAGTATAATTTCTTGGCTTTTCGATCACGGCCGATCCGGATGCCAAGAATCTGTTTTGCTGGCCCCAAGTATTTCATCTCAAAAGACTTACTAAATTGCTGCTTCAAATCATCAATCCTCGATTGATTCCGGCCAACTATCAACATATCATCTACATACAACAGTAAGATGATAAAGTCATCGTCAGAAAATATCTGAACGAAAACACAATGTCTGAAGTAGTCTTCTTGTATCCTTGCTCCCCTATAACTGACTTAAACTTCACGTACCACTGTCTCGGCGCCCGTTTCAAACCATAGAGGCTTTTCCTGAGTCTGCACACATAGTCCTATTTTCCTTTGACTCTGAAGCCTTCTGGTTGCTCCATATAAATTTCTTCTTCCAGATCCCCATGAAGAAATGAGGTTTTGACATCCATCTGCTCGATCTCCAAGTCGAGGCTTACTGCTAAGCTGAGTATCACTCTGATGGATGACATCTTCACAACTGGAGAGAAGATTTCATCAAAGTCAATGCCTTTTCTCTGATTGAATCCCTTGACAACTAGTCTGGCTTTGTACCGGGGTTTTGAAGTGTGTTCATGTTGCTTCACTCTGTACACCCATTTGTTCTTCAAAGCCCATTTGCCTTTTGGTAATTTCATCAACTCGAAAGTGTGATTGTCATGCAAAGATTTTATCTCATCTTGCATGGCTTCCTCCCACTTTTCTTTGTTCTATGTTTCCACAGTCTCTTTGTAGCTCTCGGGTTCTCCCCCGTCAGTAAGCAGCACATACTCATATGTAGAGTATTTCATTGAAGGTCACCTTTCTCTGTCATACCTTCTGTGTGGAACTGTTGGTGTAACTTCTGGTACTAATGGTTGATCATGATCATCATCTCTGGGGCTTCAACACATGTACCCTCCTGATTGGGAACCTCATCTTCAACATGTGCTAGCACCGGTGTATGAGGTTCTGGATTCATATCAATATTTCTGTATTGTTGGGGGCATTGTCTTTATCTCATTTCTGATATCGTCTATGGTCTGATCTTCAACGAAGACAACATCTCGGCTACTGACAATCCTTTTCTCAATAGGATCATACAGTTTGTAGCCGAAATCATCCAGACCATAGCCAATAAAGACACATTGTCGCGTCTTTGCATCAAGTTTGGATCTCTCGTCCTTTGGGATGTGTACAAATGTTTTGCACCCAAAGACATGTAAGTGTTCATATGACATTTCTTTTCCTGTCCAGACTTGATTATAAATATTACCTTTTAGTACGACTATTGGGGACATGTTCAAAACATGTACGGTTGTGCTGAGTGCCTCCCCCTAAAATGTCTTCGGTAGCTTGGCTTGTGAAAGCAAGCTTCTGACCCTTTCGCACAAGGTTCTGTTCATCCTCTCAGCTAGGCCATTCAGCTGAGGTGTCTTGGGAGGTATCGTTTGATGCCGGATTCATTGCATCTTGCAGTACTGATCAAACGGACCTCTGTACTCTCCACCATTGTCTGTTCTGATGCACTTCAGTTTCTTGTTGGTTTCTCTCTCCATCAGGGCATGAAACTCCTTGAACACTCTCAACATTTGATCTTTCGTCTTCAAGGTGTATACCCATATCTTCCTTAAATGATCCTCTATAATGTCACAAAATAAAGTGACCCACCAAGTGTTTTTGTCTACATCGGACCACATACATCTAATGTATGAGATCAAGTACCTCCAGTTTTCATTGAGGCGGGGAGCTCTGGAAGAACACTATGTTCTACTTTCCAGCCATACAGTGTTCACACTTCTGTAAGTGTGAGTTCTTCAATCCGGGAAGAACATTCCATCTGCGCAGTACTTCCATCCCTGTTTGACTCATATGACCGATCTTTTTATGTCATGCTCGGCTGCCTCATTACTATTGGCCGTATTTATGCTATTATTGGAAAGTTTAGCATGCATCAAATACAATGTTGAATCTTTCTTATCTCGAGCTAACACCATTGATCCTTTAGTGAGCTTCCAGGTGCCGTCACTAAAGGTGCTGCAGAAACCTTCATCATCCAGCTTGCCTGTTGAGATCAGGTTTAACCGGATATCTGGGAGGTGCTTGACTCCTTTCAACACTAGCCTTAATCCATTGTCTATTTCAAGGCAGATGTCTCCAATACCGACGGCTTTGGACTGGCCGTCATTCCCCATCCTTACAGCACCGTAGTCCCCTGGCGTGTAAGATGAAAAAAAGTCTTTGTGAGATGTGGCGTGTATGGAGGCGCCACTATCTATCACCTAACTGGTCTCGTGGCTGGCAAGATTCACAACATTTTATTCATAGATAATGAAGAATTCATTGGAGGTTTTGTCAGTGGTGGTAGTAACAACTCTTTCTTGGTTAGAGTCATTTTCCCTTCTGTTGTTGTCTCTGGACTGCTCGTTCTTCAATTTGTAGCAATCCCTCTTCATATGGCCTTTCTTTTTACAATGGTAGCATTATATATCTCTTGTTCTTGATTTACCCCGGTTCTTGTCTGATCTACCTGGGCCTCAACTTTTACTCCTCCCCTTTCTGTTGGTCTTCTCAGTCACTAAAGCTTCTGAGGTTGAGGCTGATGACGTCCCTTGCATTCTCGTCCTCTTTTTTTCCTCGAATATTCTGGTTCTTGCCATCTCTAGTGTGACTCTCCCATCTGTGGCTGAATTTATCACCGTAGATCTAAACGTTTCCCAAAATTCTGGTAACGTATTTAGGAGTATTAAGCCATTTACCTCATCACCGAAGTCTATGCCCAATTGTGGGACACAGAAACTGGGAGACGCATGTTGTCCCGGGCTCGCGGCCCGGTCGGGAGTACGGAGTAGCCACAGGGGACTAAACCGGAGAATAATAGAGTCGCCACCTGGTGTGAACCGGGAAAATGAGATTTAAGGCCGCACTCACCCCTCGCAAGGGAAGACCTCAAACCGTTGGGTTCGGAATGGTCCCTTACTTATGCCACTTGCAATGAAATGATTTATGTAATAATTTAATCAGGCTTAAGTAGCACTTATTTCCAAGAGTATCATGCTTCTAAATTCACATGTACAAAATAAAACTTACACCTACGTTTATATATATTTCACATCTAAGATTGCATGCTTGAAAGTACATCAAAGGAGCGACAAACATACAACTTCACTGGCATATTATATTCAAGAAAACACGAGCACACATACTAACCACACAAGCACACATGTGATCACCTTCTCAGGTGGTACGTGGAATTGTATCCCAAGTACAGACCGTACTACCGTCCATTCGGAATCGGCTACGGAATTTATGTCTGGTTTCCATCCGATATACCACAAGAATAATACTCAAATGTTATCATGACATAGGTATATGAATTGTAATACATTAAACACATTGTATTCATACATGTGGGGATAGCTACTAGGAAAACTATGTATGAAATCTGATGAAAAGGACTCAGTTCAGTGGGTGCGCGTTCGCGTAGAGTTTGAAAACGCGTTCGAACGGTAAACAGAAGGTTCGCGTTCGTATAGCGTTCGAGAACGCGTTCGAACGGAACCAGACCTGATGCATGATAAGATTAAGAAAGTGCGTGTGCGTTCGCGTAGCGTTCGAGAACGCATTCGAACGGTAAACAGAAGGTTCGCGTTCGTATAGCATTCGAGAACGCGTTCAAACGGAACCAGACCTGATGCATGATGAGACTAAGAAAGTGTGTGTGCGTTCGCGTAGCGTTTGAAAACGCGTTCGAACGGAACCAGACCTGATGCATGATAAGACTAAGAAAGTGCGTGCGTGTTCGCGTAGCGTTCGAGAACACGTTCGCACGGTAAACAGAAGGTTCGCGTTCGTATAGCGTTCGAGAACGCGTTCGAACAGAACCAGACCTGATGCATGATAAGACTAAGAAAGTACGTGCGCGTTCGCGTAGCATTCGAGAACGCATTCGAACGGTAAACAAAAGGTTCGCATTCGTGTAGCGTTCGAGAACGCGTTCGAACGGAACCAGGCCTGATGCATGAAACACAAAGAATAAGGACAATAATGTCAAGCTCAGTATGTCCGATTGAACATATCTCGCATTCAACCGAACACACATCAACCGGCGCGGCAAAGCATCGTGGTAAAGGGCTTTAACCCCTCCCCATAAGGGATCTTTCATTGCACTAACTAAGCCCATGCGCTTGATTGAATCATGCAAACAAAGAATTAAAAACAATAATATCAGACTTAGTATGCCCGATTGAACGTATCTTGCATTCAACCGAACACACATCAACCGGCGCGACAAAGCATCGTGGTAAATGGCTTTAACCCCTCCCCATAGGGGATCTTTCATTCCACTTACTAAGCCCATGCGCTCGATTGAATCATACATAAATAAGCAACATGCAAAATTCAAGTGACGAAAAATAAATAAACCACAGCAACACAAAACAAAAGAGGGTGCCGTTTACTCAAGCGGTACGTGGAGTTGTATCCCGAGTACAAATCATACTACCGTCCATTCGGAATCGGCTATGAAATTTATGTCCGGGTTTCCATCCGATATACCGCGAGAGTTGACACATCTCTCATTTTATTCCACAGCCACAACATACAACATCTCATAATTCATGCATATTTATCTACTCAAGGGCCACAACATGCATTTCAACATGACAATCATGCAAGCAATACTCAATAAATAATTCAAATAATAAAAAAAACAAAAAAAAACGAGTGTGAAAAATACCCTCAGGTCTAACCTTTTTGCCAACTTTCAGGCTTGCGTTTCACGGACGTCGGAAAGGGTAATGTAGGCATTGTATTTTTGCATGTGAAACCCGATGATGAGTCTCATTTGGAGGCACTACCTTTTGAGTCACGAAAGCCGCGGGAAACAGATATCGGAAGGGGAAATTCAGAATAAACAAGCTCACTGTCTTCGTTAGTGCTGCGTTCGTTACTTCGTTCGAACGTCAGGCAGATTGCGGGCGTTCGTGTCGCGTTCGAGGAAGCGTTCGAACGGTGTCGGTAATTCTGGTTTTGCTGCTAGCCTCACACCCAAGCCCATTTAGCTCCCCAAAGCCCATAAAACACATCCCAAATTAAATAAATAAATATTAATTAAAACATTAACTAAATAAGATATTAAAATAATTAATTAAATAATTAATTATTACATTTACCTAATCTAAACCAATCAAATATAATCATACCAAGTTAAAATCAATCAACCAATATATTATTCCCAAACTTAAAATATTGTATGCCTAATCAACATAAACTAAATATTCAACCTTCCCTATCTAGCCAAGATTTGTCCCCCATCAATCTAATCCTTTCCTTATCCAACACCAAATCAAATCCCTCTTTAATTAGCCAAATCCCTTTCCTTGTCAAGTCTAGCCCTTCTCTATATAAACAACCCTTCACCAACCTTCTCAACCCTAGCTAGCTAGCTCATACACAACACACAGGAAAATTACAGGAAGAACACACCCAAAAACAGTAAGCAAAAGAATACAGAGGAAACGGCAGCGAAACCACAAGGAAACAGCAGCAAAACGGACTCGAAACAGTAGCTTGAGCGGCAAAACAGCGAAGGAAAAGGCAAACCAGTGAACCAGAAAAGTTGCGGAGCTTTACCCCTTCCGATCTTCGTAAAACGCGAGCCCGAGAGACGGCTTAAAAGGTTAGACCTGAGGGTACTTTTCACACTCATCTTTATTTGACCTTTGTTATTTATTTGAATTGTATTTTACTTGTTTGTTAAATCTTGTTTGTGTATGATGTGTGTTGTGGGTATTGGATGAATGGAAGAGTGTCGTCTTTGTGGTATATAGGATGGAAACCCAGACGTAAATTCCGTAGCCGAATCCGAATGGACGGTAGTGCGGTCTGTACTTGGGACACAACTCCACGTACCGCTGAGTAAACAGCACCCTCTTTTGTTTTGTGTTGCTTTTGTTTATTTTTCGTCACTTGAATTCTGTATGTTGTTTATTTATGCATGATTCAATCGAGCGCATGGGCTTAGTAAGTGGAATGAAAAATCCCCTATGGGGAGGGGTTAAAGCCCTTTACCACGATGCTTTGCCGCGCCGGTTGATGTGTGTTCGGTTGGATGCAAGATACGTTCAACCGGGCATACTTAGTTGATATTATTGTCTTTATCTTTATGCATGGTTCAAACAAGCGCATGGGCTTAGTGAGTTAGTCCAAAGGTCCTCTATCTGAGAGACGAAGAGCCTAAAAGGCCACCTTTGTGACACTACTTCGCCGCGCCGGACGAAGTGTGTTTGGGTTGAATGTACGTTCAATTGGGCATACGAAGTCCTACACTTTTGTTGTCTTTATTTCATGTGTTGTGATGTGACGCGCATGGGCTTAGTATGTTGGTCTAAAGGTCCTCTCTTTGAGAGGTCAAGAGCCCCAAAAGGCCACATTTACGACAGTACTTCACCGCACCCCTTTATTTTGTTATTTATGTATTGCGTCCCATTTCATGCATCAGGTCTGTTCCCGTTCGAACGCGTTTACGAACGCAACTCGAACGCGTATGCATTTTGCCTTATCATGCATCAGGTCTCATTTCCGTTCGAACGCGTTAACAAACGCCTTACGAACGTGAGCATTCTGTTTCATTTCCATTCGAACGCGTTAACAAACGCCATACGAATGCGAGCATTCTGTTTCATTTCCGTTCGAACGCGTTAACAAACGCCATACGAACGTGAGCATTCTGTTTCATTTCCGTTCGAACGCGTTATCAAACGCCACACGAACGCGAACCTTCTGTTTACCGTTCGAACGCGTTTACGAACGCTACACGAACGCGCACACACTGAACTGAGTCTGTCTTATCATATTCATGCATAATTGCCTCTTGGTTGGTCTCTCTTGTATTATGTTGCCAATCATATTATTTGTATTCCTGCATTTATCCATTCTATGTGTTCTTGGGATGATATTCAAGCATGATTAGGCTGTTAGCATGTTATTCGGTTAATAGGTTCATGAGATAGTACTCAAGCATGATTAGGTCATTAGTAAGTTACTTGGTTCTTAGGCATGATTTAGCCTATTTGGTTGTTTATTTTCAAGCATGATTAATCATTTTGTTTTGCGTTTGGAATTTGCATTATGTTTAGGTTGTTCTTTGTTTTCCGTATTATATGATCGAAGCATGTTCATGAGATTGCCGTGTGCTATTCCATGTTTACCGTTATGATGATTACTTTCATGCATGTGAACATAGAAGCATAATTGTCCTTGGAAATAAACGTTGCTTAGGCCTGATTAAATTATTACACAAATCCTTTCATTACAAGTGACATAAGTAAGGGACCATTCCGAACCCAACGGTTTGAGGTCTTCCCTTGCGAGGGGTGAGTGCGGCCTTAAATCTCATTTTCTCGGTTCACACCGGGTGGCGACTCCATTTATTCTCCGGTTTAGTCCCCCGTGGATACTCCGTACTCCCGACCGGGCCGCGAGCCCGTGACAGCATGCGTCGCCCCAGATTCCTGTGTTCCCACAGTCTGGCGACTCCACTGGGGATAGAGAATTGGCCCCGAAATATTGACTTGTGATGTTTTGATTTATGTTTTAATTGACCGTGTCTATAGTGGATAAAGTGAGGGTGTAATCAAAGGCATTTTGAGGCTAGGTAATGGTTTGGTGTCTTCCTTCATTCACTACCTTTCTAGAAGGAAAAGCTGTGAAGGCACCTAGATAGCCATCTACTCGTAGCCTATTGTGATGGACTAATTTGGAGGACTCGTTGTTTATTCCTGACAACAAGCGATAAGAGCCTAAGAGGCTTGGTATTTAAGTGAGCCTCGCTCCACCTTCCCTCTGGGGGATCTACAACGGGAAATCCATTTGACAGTCCGTCACACACCATAGCTCATTGGCACGTACCTTAGTGTATAAAAAGGGTGCGCTCACTTGGTTGCTCGAACCCTTGAGTGGGGAGACCTAGTTGTGGGCCATCCTTCGCCGGTGAGAGCCTTTGTCTATACTCTTGCTAACCCACCCATAGACCGGGTTGGCTAAAGTAACAATTATTTCCTTGAATATGTGCTTGTGGACGATCCTCATTTGGATGCAGTTGGACTATTGTCGGAAATGCGGGCTTGCTGGGCCATTTAAACTGGGGCAAGTTCGTACCTTATGACTATTAGGCCCAAAGCTTCTGAAATGTCGATGGGCCACTTTGTAAAAATTATTATGTCATGTTTGCATCATCTTTCTTCTATGCTTGTGTTTGGGAACATCGTCGTTTGGATCCAGTTGGACCATTTGTCATGGGATATGGGCTTGCTGGGCCATTTAAACTGGGACAAGAACGTATTTCATGACTATTGGGCCAAAGGCTTCTAAATGATTGATGGGCCACTTTGTGATTGTGTTCGGAACGTTACCATTTGGATTTAGTCGGGCACTTTGTCATGAAATGTGAACTCATTGGGCCATTTAAACTGGGATGGGTTCACTCCTATGACAATTAGCCCGAAAGATTCTAAAATGATAACGGGCCGATTTGTTTGAGAATTTTAATTGATTTAGTATGTTATACATGTTACATGCATCTTATGCACCTCATACATACATATATCATGTTAACACCATCTATGTCTCAAAAAGACATCATAGATACCATTTGGGTTAGAGAAGGGACAAGACTCACTAAAAGAACAAGTATGAGTGAATCCGATAATGAGGTGTCCCGTATGGATCAGTTAGAGAACGGTCTCGCCAAGGTCACTGAACAGTTGCAAGCTTTGACTACTGCTATGGCTGGTATAGCTGTGCCCCGTGCTGGGGAAAATTCTGAGAATGTGAGGCGTGAGGAGCCTCCGAATGGGTTGAGGGATGATACCCCCGCTTTTGATGATGATATGGCAGAGTATGCAGCAGGCAAAGTATTTGGGTCTCATGCAGAATTTCAGAAGCTCCGGGATCAGGTTGAAACAGTTACCCGTAAAATGAGGGGTAAAAATGAAGAGTTGTTAGATTATGAGGCAATGACGTTCGGAGAACAGCTGCCAGCTCAGTTTAAAATGCCCGACATGGCCAAGTTTAGTGGGAACGGAGACCCGAGGGTCCATCTGCAGCAATATGTCTCAGTCATGAGTTCAATGGGCCTATCACAGCGCCAAGTCCAAAAGATGTTTGGGATGTCACTCGAGGGGGCACCTGTGGTTTGGTATCATAGCCTTGAGAAGAAGGTTAAGGAAGATTGGAAGGAACTAGCTGATACTTTTCTGAAGCAGTATGTTACAGACTTAGAAATTGACTTGTCACTCCGTGATTTGGAGAACACTAAGCAGAAGCCGGAAGAAAGCTTCAAGGAGTATGTAGACCACTGGAGAAGCCAGCTTCTGAAAATGCAGACTCGGCCCTCTGAGAAGGACCAGATTAAAGTGATCATCAAGGGCACTAAGCCCTCGATCTACAGCAAGTTGAGGAGGATGACCTCCATGATTGTTGATTTTCGACAGTTGAGGGAAACTGTCATGGATATTGAGGAAGAAGAGGCTGAAAACAGAAAGCTTTATGGCCAGAATAGAAGAACTTTTGGGGGGCCTGCTGAGACCAAGCCCGCTACTGCCGAGGTCGCTACCATCAAGAACCGGCATTTCTCTAACCTGGGGAAGCCGTTATCTAAGGTACTTGAGAAGTTGAAGGGACAATGACTCCTAAAACCCTTAGAGCCTAAACCACTTCCAGATCCTATACCACCCAACCTTAACCTAAGCTTGTATTGTCACTTCCATCAGAGGAGAGGCCACGAAACTGACAGCTGCACCCGCCTTAGGCATGAAATCCAAAACCTCATTGATGCTCACAAAATACCTGACCCAGAAAGAGAACAACCCAACGCATACAGAAATCCCCTACCCAACTACATGATCAACTCCGGCCTACCCGAAACCCTTGTCCTCCAAACTCTCAACCACTCAGCTTCATTCACAGGAATAGGGGATGACAACGGTGGAGAACCATAGGCCAAGAAAGAAGGCAATGTTGCGAATGATGAAATCATCCCTCCTAGTTTATTTGATCATGCATTTTTAATATAGACATTGACTTGGATCTACATGTTCGAATCATTTTCTTTAAATGATAATAAAGACATTATTTCGCTGAATCTCTCCTACAATATGAGTATATTTGAGAAAAACATTCAACATTGGCACTATGAAATTCAGTGATGTTTAGATTACGGGGAATCTTCGGGAACAACAACAGTACAGTCAGTTTCAGAAATGAATCAGTATCAGTCTTGGGGCGAGGCCTGTATCAGTATCAGTCTGGGGGCGAGGCCCATATCAGTATCAGTCTTGGGACGAGGCCCGTATCAGTATCAGTCTGGGGGCGAGGCCCATATCAACATCAGTCTTGGGGCGAAGCCCATATCAGTATCAGTCTGGGGGCGAGGCCCATATCAGTAACAATCTTGGGGCGGGGCCCGTATCAATATCAGTCTGGGGGCGAGGCCCATATCCGTATCAGTTTGGGGCGAGGCCCACATCATTCTAGGGGCAAGGCCCACATCAGCATCAGTATCAGTTTAGCCGGGAATGGCACTCCAAGAATAGAAACACAACTCAGGAATGAACAAGCCGGAAAAGGCACTCCGAAAGTGGAGCACGGTTCAGAAATGGACCATCATCTCATCACTTGCCGAAGAGGGCACTCCGAAAATGGAGCATGGTTCGAAAATGGACTACTTTCACATCTCGCCGAAGCGGCACTCCAAAAATGGAGCACAGTTCGGAAATGGACCAAGGAAGGCCTAACCCATCGGAATATAATACATATACATGCATACATGCATACATATCACATACATGCAATGTTTGTTTCGTGTTCGCAGGTTTATAGCAGCAAATACCATCTCATCAAGTAACGGTTCAAAAATGAGCCACAATCTCGCACAGCACAGTTCAGGAAATGGACCGCTACCACAACAGACGCCAAAAATGGCACTCCAAAATGGAGCACTCACAACCGATGCCGAAAATGGCACTCCAAAATGGAGCACTCACAACAGACGCCGAAAAGGGCACTCCAAAATGGAGCACTCACAACAGACACCGAAAATGGCACTCCAAAATGGAGCATTCACAACCGATGCCGAAAATGGCACTCCAAAATGGAGCACTCACAACAGACGCCGAAAATGGCACTCCAAAATGGAGCACTCACAACAGACGCCGAAAATGGCACTCCAAAATGGAGCACTCACAACAAATACCGAAAATGGCGCTCCAAAATGGAGCACACACAGCAAAGGCCGAAAATGGCACTCCAAAATGGAGTACACACACAAAAGATGCCGAAAATGGCGCTCTAAAAATGGAGCACGGTTCGGGAATGAACCAGGGGTCGCAGCACCTCACCACCAAATCAACTCAACTCAACACATGGTAAGTCAAGTGACAGCTGGCGAGCAAGGTAAGTAGAAATGCATTGCATAACTTTGATAGGATTGTTCAAAGTCACACACTGTACAAGTCCCATAAAAGTGGGGGCGACTATAGGCATTGTATTTTTGCATGTGAAACCCGATGATGAGTCTCATTTGGAGGCACTACCTTTTGAGTCACGAAAGCCGCGGGAAACGGATATCGGAAGGGGAAATTCAGAATAAACAAGCTCACTGTCTTCGTTAGTGCTGCATTCGTTACTTCGTTCGAACGTCAGGCAGATTGCGGGCGTTCGAGGAAGCGTTCGAACGGTGTCGGTAATTCTGGTTTTGCTGCTAGCCTCACACCCAAGCCCATTTAGCTCCCCAAAGCCCATAAAACACATCCCAAATTAAATAAATAAATATTAATTAAAACATTAACTAAATAAGATTTAAAATAATTAATTAAATAATTAATTATTACATTTACCTAATCTAAACCAATCAATATAATCATACCAAGTTAAAATCAATCAACCAATATATTATTCCCAAACTTAAAATATTGTATGCCTAATCAACATAAAACTAATATTCAACCTTCCCTATCTAGCCAAGATTTGTCCCCCCTCAATCTAATCCTTCCTTATCCAACACCAAATCAAATCCCTCTTTAATTAGCCAAATCCCTTTCCTTGTCAAGCCTAGCCCTTCTCTATATAAACAACCCTTCACCAACCTTCTCAACCGTAGCTAGCTAGCTCAAACACAACACAGGAAAATTACAGGAAGAACACACCCAAAAACAGTAAGCAAAAGAATACAGAGGAAACGGCAGTGAAACCACAAGGAAACAGCAGCAAAACAGACTCGAAACAGTAGCTTGAGCGGCAAAACAGCGAAGGAAAAGGCAAACCAGTGAACCAGAAAAGTTACGGAGCTTTACCCCTTCCGATCTTCGTAAAACGCGAGCCCGAGAGACGGCTTAAAAGGTTAGACCTGAGGGTACTTTTCACACTCTCTTTTATTTGACTTTGTTATTTATTTGAATTTTATTTTACTTGTTTGTTAAATCTTGTTTGTGTGATGTGTGTTGTGGGTATTGGATGAATGGAAGAGTGTCGTCTCTTGTGTATATAGGATGGAAACCCAGATGTAAATTCCGTAGCCGAATCCGAATGGACGGTAGTGCGGTCTGTACTTGGGACACAACTCCACGTACCGCTTGAGTAAACAGCACCCTCTTTTGTTTTGTGTTGCTTTTGTTTATTTTTCGTCACTTGAATTCTGTATGTTGTTTATTTATGCATGATTCAATCGAGCGCATGGGCTTAGTAAGTGGAATTAAAAATCCCCTATGGGGAGGGGTTAAAGCCTTTTACCACGATGCTTTGCCGCGCCGGTTGATGTGTGTTCGGTTGGATGCAAGATACGTTCAACCGGGCATACTTAGTTGATATTATTGTCTTTATCTTTATGCATGGTTCAAACAAGCGCATTGGATTAGTGAGTTAGTCCAAAGGTCCTCTATCTGAGAGACGAAGAGCCAAAAAGGCCACCTTTGTGACACTACTTCGCCGCGCCGGACGAAGTGTGTTTGGGTTGAATGTACGTTCAATTGGGCATACGAAGTCCTACACTTTTGTTGTCTTTATTTCATGTGTTGTGATGTGACGCGCATGGGCTTAGTATATGGGTCTAAAGGTCCTCTCTTTTAGAGGTCAAGAGCCCCAAAAGGCCACCTTTACGGAAGTACTTCGCCGCGCCCCTTTATTTTGTTGTTTATGTATTGCGTCCCATTTCATGCATCAGGTCTGTTCCCGTTCGAACGCGTTTACGAACGCAACTCGAACGCGTATGCATTTTGCCTTATCATGCATCAGGTCTCATTTCCGTTCGAACACGTTAACAAACGCCATACGAACATGAGCATTCTGTTTCATTTTCGTTCGAAAGCGTTAACAAACGCCATACGAATGCGAGCATTCTGTTTCATTTCCGTTTGAACGTGTTAAAAAACGCCATACGAATGTAAGCATTCTGTTTCATTTCCGTTCGAACGTGTTATCAAACGCCACACGAATGCGAACCTTCTGTTTACCGTTCGAACGCGTTTACGAACGCTACACGAACGCGCACACACTGAACTGAGTCTTTCTTATCATATTCATACATAATTGCCTCTTGGTTGGTCTCTCTTGTATTATGTAGCCAATCATATTATTTGTATTCCTGCATTTATCCATTCTATGTGTTCTTGGGATGATATTCAAGGATGATTAGGCTGTTAGCATGTTATTCGGTTAATAGGTTCATGAGATAGTACTCAAGCATGATTAGGTCATTAGTATGTTACTTGGTTCTTAGGCATGATTTAGCCTATTTGGTTGTTTATTTTCAAGCATGATTAATCATTTTGTTTTGCGTTTGGAGTTTGCATTATGTTTAGGTTGTTCTTTGTTTTCCGTATTATATGATCGAAGCATGTTCATGAGATTGCCGTGTGCTATTGCATGTTTGCCGTTATGATGATTACTTTCATGCATGTGAACATAGAAGCATAATTGTCCTTGGAAATAAACGTTGCTTAGGCCTGATTAAATTATTACACAAATCCTTTCATTACAAGTGACATAAGTAAGGGACCATTCCGAACCCAACGGTTTGAGGTCTTCCCTTGCGAGGGGTGAGTGCGGCCTTAAATCTCATTTTCCCGGTTCACACCGGGTGGCGACTCCATTTATTCTCCGGTTTAGTCCCCCGTGGCTACTCCGTACTCCCGACCGGGCCGCGAGCCCGGGACAGCATGCGTCGCCCCAGATTCCTGTGTTCCCACAGGTACAGCTCCTCAACTTCTCCGGTTCACTGGTTTAGCATCCTAGCTCACTGTTTTGCTGTTTTGCTTGTTGTTCGAACTCCGTTCTGCTACTGTTTGGCCTCTGTTTTGCTGCTCACTGTTCAGGTCACATGTTTTGACGTTTCCACGGACTGTTCCGAGTTTTGTTTTGTGGGTTTTTAGTGTAGTCTTGTGTGGTTATTTTAAGGATTATGAATGCAGTTTTTATGTTACTGTTTCGAGAGGGTTTGGCTGCTGTTTTGGGGGTGTATTTTGCTGCTGTTTGGGAGTGTAAAACAGTGCAGTTTTTGTGTTCACTGCAGTTCGGTTTTTGGTTGTAATTTTCGGTGATGGAGAGCTGCTGTATAGGGCTGGTTTCGGTGGCTTTGGGAGGATATAAAGGCTTGTTATTTTCGGCTATAGAGGGGTTGAGGAGAGTGGTGTGTTCGGTTATGGAGTGGAGGAGATGAAAAGAATATTTTTTTGTTTCTTATTCTTGTGATTGGCGTGAACTAGGCTGTGTGAAGGAGACAATTGCTTTGGGTTAGTGTTGTTTATTAGAGAATGGCTAGGGCTTCACCTTGTCTCACAAGGAAGGGATTTGATTTTGTGTTGATCAAGGAAAGTCAAAGATTGAGGGGGGACAAATTTGGTTTAGATTAGGAATACAAAATATTTAATTTGTTATGATTGATTTTAATTAGGCATGATATTTGTTAAGTTTGGTATATAATATATTTGATTTATCTTTATTAGGCATGCAATTTCTTTAATTTGTGTAAGTATTTTATTATTTTGGTAGGTGATTATTTAGATTTTATTTGTTTTATTTAATTGGTAAATGGTTTAAATATTTTATTTAATTCAAATACATTATTAATATTTACCTTAATATTTAATTTAATATTTAATTTAATATTTATTTAATTTCCCTTGTGTTTTAAATGTGTTTTATTAATTGGGATGTGTGTTTATGGGCTTTGAGGGGCTAATTGGGCTGGGGTGCGAGGCTAGTAGCAAAACCAGAAACACCGACGCCGTTCGAACGCCCATTCGAACGCTACACGAACGTCCGCAATCTGCCTGACGTTCGAACGAAGTAACGAACGCAGCACTAACGAAGACAGTGAACTTGCGAAATGAATCTGATGACGTAATTATTCTGAATTTCCCATTCCGACCTCCGTTTCCCGCAATATCCTTAGCTAAAAAGGTAGTGCCTCCAACTGAGACTCATCATCGGGTTTCACATGCGAAAATGCAATGCCTACACCAATCCAGACAATTCTTTCATTGTGCCGAGGAAATCATTGATATGGTCCGCCACAGCTGTACCTTCATCATATTTCAACCCCATCATCTTCTTGATGTAGTACAACTTATTGTTGCCAGTCTTTGCTCGAAAAAGCTCCTCCAGCTTTCTCCATAAGACACGTGTATTTGTATCTTCACTAACATGGTTCACTTTACTATCGTCGATCCACTGACGAATAGTACTGCATGTTTTCTGGAGAAGATTGTTCCACCTTTTTTCGGACATTGCTTCTGATTTCTCCTCTAGAAAAACTGATCCATCATAGTCCTTCACATATAGAAGGTCTTTCATCATTCCTCTCCATGTGAAATAATTGGTACTAGTCAACAAAAATCATTTTTCCTGTTGCCCTCATCCATCATAAAAATTCAAATCATAATTTCAAAAAACAGAGCTCGCCGTTGCGTCTGGAATGATAAAAAATTATGAAAATGACACTTCGTTTGTCAAAATCCGACACAGGATAAAAATACAAAATTTCAGAAATTACAGGGGTCAAAGTGTAATTTTGGAAAGTTCAGGAGCTAAATATAATTTCGAGAAAGTATAAGGAACTTTCTGAAATTTTACCAGATTTTTGCTGATGTGGCAGTGGTGCTAACGTGGCTGACACATGTCAGACACGTGGCGCTGACATGGCGATGATTGGATGACATGTGGCTGCTGCTGATCTGATGATGTGGCAGGCTGACTGGGCTGCTGACTGTGCGTGGCGGATGACGTGGCAGCTGGCTGGACGCTGACGTGTCACTGACTCAGCGTCTTCAAGCTTGAGTAGCGCGTGGCGGCACCTGGTGAGCGTGGGAGCACGTGAGGCACTCTCTGGAAGGCGCGTGCAGCTTACAGGGACCTCCGTTCGATTGCCGGAAAATACCACCGTGCTCATCTCGTCGTGAAAAAACTGATGGTATGCTCAAAACCGATTTTTGACAAATTTCATCAAATTTGGTATTCTGAACCGAAGCTCTGTTTTTGAGTTTCGGGATCCCACCGTGGAACCTTAGCTCCTGATACCACTTGTTGTGATAAAAACTCATACAATAGATGAGAAATGAGAGAAAACTCTTCTTTTATTTCACAAATAAAAGAAATACAAAGAAAAAACCAATGTTTTACAAAAAACTCTCAAACCTCTTTACTCTCTATTACACTCTGTTTGGGATGCATTTCTAATGGCTATAAGGCTCCTTTTATAGTTTCCAAAATGTGTGCTACAGTGGCACACGTTTTGGCAGTTTCACATGTTGCATGTTGTCATGCTTCATGCAAGCTGTTTCTTGGCTGTTTCATACAAACACACACTTGGATGGATTCCAACAGATGGCTCATCAGCTGAGGGAGCCACTGGAGCAGTGGTGGTGGACGTCGGAGATGGGGGTTGACTGGCCCAAAGAGATGATGAGGGAATGTCTACCTCAGGGACAACAAAAATTAGAGGACTCGAGGAGGTGTTGAATAAGAGGAACCGTATTGGGTAGGTCGAAAAGGGCTGTTGGGATGAGAAGGTTCGAGATCGCGCACTAGTCAGTTAGGTTCATCGGCCCAGAAGAATCTAATGACGAATCAAAGGAGTCAGCTGAATGAAAAATGTCAACGATTTCAAATTTTATAAAACTTTGCCCAACCATTTCGGAGTTGATAAGAGATCTAACTCTCTCTAAGATCCTAAGTTCGGCCTAGCTAAAGATGATAATCGTGTGCCTAAAAGAGACACTAAACCTAGCAACCCTCCACTTATGGATTAAAGGAGGGACGACCCATTCAAGATGAACTTGCTTCGGGTATTCATCGAGTTTTTGAATAATGGGAATGGAAAGTGTAAAAGACGATAGTCAAAGAAGGGATTATCCTGGTAAATCTCATTTATGGGAGGGCTATGACTCCCTAAAACTAAATTAGATGAAGTACCTTGTGAGGACGCCCCAGCAGTGGGACATGCAGCTTATTCAGCCTTATTTTTTAATATAAAAATTATTATATATAATTTTTATTATTTTCAAGCCCGGACCAGGCCCGAGCTTTTTTTATTGAGCCCAACTCGGGTCCGGGCCCAGGTATGAACCGGACCTCTAATTTTAAAGTCTGCCCCATGTTTTTTTGATCCTGTACCGAGTCCGAGCTTTTTTGCCACTCTTACAGCCAGAGCCGTTTCGATCACAGCTATCTTAGGGATCTACATGAAAGAGAATAATATATTAATTTTTTTTTAAAAAATAGGGGGTAGAGAAGTACATACCTTAGCCCGAACGACGTATAAAGGGTCGTCATTGAGTCAGAAATAAGTGAGGATGGACTTGGAGATGAAGAATGTCTCTTCCTGTTTTGTCGGATTACATGAGACTTCTTGGAAGGGGCCGCTCTCTTGGGCCCATATGCTTCAGCCTAAGGAGACTTAGAAAAAGAAAAGGAAAAGGTATTGTTGATGGGAATTTCTGCAGCTATGTCTTTTGTACAGATCGGTAAGGGCAGAGAGAGAAATTCACCTCATTAGGAGGACCAAGAGTCAGAAGATGTATATCGCTCCCTCAACCCGGCTTCATGAGTGTGACCGACCTGAGGATGCAACTTGGTACAGATTTCAGAGGCCGGCTACATCAGAGCCGAGGCCGACCACTCTTGGCCAGAAGATCGATTTGATTTGGCCTTACCACCTGGAACCAGCAGATGAGCTCGGACACTTCAAGTCAGGATGGAAATAGTTTGAGAAGCTCGACAGACCACTTGACGGAGCTCTTGAAGACCGACGTGGGATCAGAAATGTTGGACTTTTCCGTCCAAACATGTTATCGTTCCAAAAGTACTTTACAGGCTGGATCTAGTATGTTGCGTGTGGCAGTAGAGAACCAGAGTGATGTGACAGGCCGTTAGATGACATGTTTTACTTTCAACGAAGACAGTCTTTGGGTAGAGAGCCCGTCAATCAATCGGAGACAGCGCGGGAAACGTCATAATTTGGAGGAACATTGTCACACTTTCTTAGTATATTAAGAGAGGGTAGATTCATTTGTGAAGGTTGGGTCTTGTAGACATAAAACTTGTAACAAAGATAAAGAACACCACTTGTAACACTCTTTCAACTGATTGGCCACGTTCAGACCTTGTTCAAAACAGATCGATCGAGTCATTTTTGGCAATAAAACAACCCCCATCGTTTTGTGCCCGTGGACGTTGGTTGAATTCACTCCGCCGAACCACGTTAAAACTCTATTGTCAACATTTACATTTTTTCTTACCTTTTACTAAGTTTGTCTTTGGTCTCCCCATAACCAAACAAATTCAAGGTTGAGGGAAGGTTGTCTCGTGGGAGTTATCCCGAAACTGCCCCAGGGATGAAAATCAGCCATCAACAGTTGGCGCCGTCTGTGGGGATTTAGCAAAAAGCAACTTGCGTAGTAAGATGATGGTAGAAGGTGGAAACCGTAGGTTGTTGGGTTGTTCAGCAGCAGAATGGATGAAAAGGGGAAAGGAATGTGAAGAAATTGGTCATAACGAGAGAAGGAAAGGGTTCGCCAAAAGAAGGGTTGGTAGTAGACATTTTCTTCTTATGAGTTGTAGAATGTAATGTAAGAGGTGTAGCTAATGGTCACCCGTCAGGGCTGAGTTGTAGAATGGAATGTAACATTGCGGATGGGTGATGTTCGTTGGCCGCAGCTGAACTAGTCCCCCCTGGAGCAGGTGCCATAATTGATTGGTCTGCCAGAGTCCTCAGCCCTACATGTTGGTAGTGCTCAAGGATCCAGCTGAGAACTGGTCAGCCAAGGATAGGGGATGACGTCCCTCAAGGCCCCACTAAATTGGTGTGGTGGTCTCCCTGAATGAGAAGAAAGAAGAAAAAGCCCACGGGGAAAACCACAAGGAGCAAGGACTGAAGGCCTCGGCTGGGTTTCCAGATTTACTCGGGATATGCAGGGTCCAGGGAAAATGCATTATTCATCAGCGCCCGTGGAGCGTTTGGTGCAGTAGACCCTGTGAGCCCGGTTCAGATCAACAGGATCTGAAGAAGCCCCGACTCAGGAATCAGCTTGCGTGTGAAGTTTACAACTATGGCATACGCATCGGGAGCCTTCAGAATCAAGTTCAGACTAGAGGACGTGGTCGGACTGCGAAGCAAGAACCAGGAGGAAGCATTGTAAAAGCTCTCTTCAAATGTCCCGCAAAGAGTTGTAAGAAGGCAGCATGTCCTTTGAATATGAATAAAACTCTCATTTTCTTTAAGAAACTTGTCTATTTTTGTTTGTTTATTAAATAAATGCGATAGTTGTTTTTGATATTCTTGGGATGTGCTCGATGTGAAGGGGTGTCATTATCAAACCCCTGGTGGAAGTGTTCCGACCTGGTTCCCTTTACCTTTGAGGATCCAAAATGCATCAAGGGATGGAGTACATGTGGGAAACGCGTGAACCCCTCGTGGCACGCCAATCCCGGGTGTCATTATCAAACCCCCGAGGCCGGAGCGTTACTACCCCATGACTCGTATCTTTGAGGAATAGCCCGTTGAGAACCATCAGACCACCTGGCTCAGGTTTGGCCGAATGGCGTCCTTGATTACAGGAGTCTCGGGTAAACCGGACCTAGTGAGGTTTCTGCCCCTACGAGTTGGCTGGTGAGTCTCGCTGAGTACCATCAGACCACCTGGCTCGGGTTTGGCCGAATGGCGCCATTGATTACAGAAGTCTCGGGTAAATCGGACCTAGGGAGGTTTCTACCCCTACAAGTTGGCTGGTGAGTCCCGTTGAGAACCATCAGACCACCTGGCTCGAGTTTGGCCGAATGGCGCCCTTGATTACAGGAGTCTCGGGTAAACTGGACCTAGGTAGGTTTCTGCCCCTACGAGTTGGCTGGTGAGTCTCGCTGAGTACCATCAGACCACCTGGCTCGGGTTTGGCCGAATGGCGCCATTGATTACAGAAGTCTCGGGTAAATCGGACCTAGGGAGGTTTCTACCCCTACAAGTTGGCTGGTGAGTCCCGTTGAGAACCATCAGACCACCTGGCTCGAGTTTGGCCGAATGGCGCCCTTGATTACAGGAGTCTCGGGTAAACTGGACCTAGGTAGGTTTCTTGCCCCTACGAGTCGGCTGGTGAGTCCCGCTGAGTACCATCAGACCACCTGGCTCAGGTTTGGCCGGATGGCGCCCTTGATTACAGGAGTCTCGGGTAAACCGGACCTAGGGAGGTTTCTGCTCCTACGAGTCGGCTGATGAGTCCCATTGAGAACCACCCATGGAGGGCACACACGGGGTGTCCATGCCCCCCGTGGGGATTTGCCTGACCGCCTGTATCAGCGTATCCGTAGCCTAGTTAGCCGGACACTGAATTGTAAGGTTCCAAATTGTGTTTTGGAGGCCTCGGCCAAGACGCTGCCTCGGAGCATCCGAGTTGCTATTTTTTGCTTGTGATTTTTGCATGGGGTATGTGCTAAGTCACCTCCCTTTTTTATTATTATTAATTTTACTTTGTTCTAATTTTTGATTTTCGTTGGTCTGGCAAGGGGACGCCCGCGCCAGGACCCGCAGAGCCTCTGAGGTTGAAAAACTTCCCTCCTGTAAGTCTCAAATGTTCCACCTGCTCGGGGCTGGATTCGTTTCACCGATGTATTATTCCACTAGTTCGGGGTTGGATTTGTTCCGCCGAATCTGTTATGTTCCACCAGTTCGGGGCTGGATTCGTTCCGCCAAATCTGTTATTTTCCACCAGTTCAGGCTGGATTTGTTCCGCCGAATCTGTTATGTTCCACCCGCTTGGGGCTGGATTCGTTCCACCGATGCAAATATTCCACCAGCTCGGGGCCAGATTCGTTCCGCCGTGTCTGTATTGTTCCACCCATTCGGGGCTGGATTCGTTCCGCTGATGCAAATGTTCCACCAGCTCGGGGCCGGATTCGTTCCGCCGTGTCTGTAATGTTCCACCCGATCGGGGCTGGATTCAATCTGCCGATGCAAATTTCCACCAGCTCGGGGCCGGATTCGTTCACCGTGTCTGTAATGTTCCACCACCCGCTCGGGGCTGGATTCGTTCAGCCGATGCAAATATTCCACCAGCTTGGGGCCGGATTCGTTCCGCCGTGTATGTTATGTTCCACCCGCTCGAGGCTAGATTCGTTCCGCCGATGCAAATGTTCCACCAGCTCGGGGCCGGATTTGTTCCACCGATACAAATGTTCCATCAGTTCGGG
The DNA here is from genome assembly GCA_019454045.1 of Zanthoxylum bungeanum. Classification (NCBI taxonomy): domain Eukaryota; kingdom Viridiplantae; phylum Streptophyta; class Magnoliopsida; order Sapindales; family Rutaceae; genus Zanthoxylum; species Zanthoxylum bungeanum. The sequence continues at coordinate 15,544 of SKCR01055092.1, read as the reverse complement.
GCTAGATTCGTTCCGCCGATGCTCTGCTCCATCAACTCGGGTTTGGGGTGAATCCCACCGAGTCTATTTCTTTGGTCTGGGGACATAAAATTCCTTCAGAGCTAAGTGTTCTTCTAAGCTCGGGATTGAGGTGAATCCCACCGAGTCTATTTCTTTGGTCTGGGGACATAACATTCACCTAGAGCCAAGTGTTCTTCTCAGCTCGGGGTTGGGGTGAATCCCACCGAGTCTATTTCTTCAGTCGGGGGACGCGACATCCCCCCAGAGCCAAATGTTTCTTCTCACCTCGGGGTCGGGTTACGTCCCACCGAATGCATTTGATCTCGGATCGGGGAAAAATTGTTACCTTAAAGTCAGACTCAAAATTTGCCGAGTACCAGATCACAACTGGATGTGGAAGGGCAAGTCAGAAAATCTGAAGCCGAAATAATCTAAGTATAAAGAGTAGAACAGAAAATAATTGAGATAAGTGCAGAAAAGGGAGAGTTACAATTGTCATTACAAAAAGAATGTATTGTCTGAATTTAAATGAGGCCCCTTTGGGTCACCCCCATCAATCAGCCAGTGTGGAAGCAGCTGTTTCTTCTTGTTCAGGCCCAGACGGCTGAAAGACTGGTACAGGCTCGGCGGGGGGAACTTCATTTTTGTTTGGGAGGGGAGAGCGGCTGTGGCCTCAGGTATTTCAGGGGTAGGAGCCTCAAGTCGGATTTCTTCAGGGGTCGGAGACAGAGAACAGTTGATACAGGCTCCGGATCCTGGATTTCCTCCGAAGTGAGGGCAAGCAATTTTCAGGCCTCTTCCGCGAAGATTTCTCCTTTATAATAGCGGATGACTGTATGGATCGGCTCCATGTTAACCTCGGGCATCAGGATTGGAATGATCTCGGTATAATCTTCGACCCCATGCAGCTTCCCTCTGTTACTGTTCGGCCTCCCTCGTTTGCAGTTCGGCCTCCCTCTCTCCAAGTCAGCCTCTATCTTTTTCAACTCCTCGAGAGCCTGATCTCTCTCTTCTCGACCGTCCTCTTCAACTTGGCCTCAGTATCGCCCAACTCCCACCCCAGGCGTTTACTCTCAGGCAGAGCAGCTCTCGGTCCTTTTTAGCAGTTTCGGCATTCTTCTTGGCCAGATTAGACGCATTATGAAGGGATTCATTCAGTTTGGAGGGCCTCATCACTGACCCTCTCCAGACCCTTGATTTTTTATTCTTTTTTGCCAGCTCAGCCTCCCTTTCTGAAAGCTGACTCTGAAGCCTTTGAGCTTGGCCTCCCTCAGATAAAAGACTCAAGAGAAGTTCTTTGTTCTTGGCCATAAGATAAGTTGTCTGCAAGAAGAAAAGGAAAAAATCAGCACAACAGCTAAGTAAAGATATAGAACGAGAACGGGAAGTTCATTACCCTGGCCATATGGGAACAAAACTACATCACCATGGCCTCAGGTGAAACATCTCGTATTTCAGGATCTCCTCATGAGGAATTGCTTCGGCCAACTGATTGAATGCCGGCACGAGGTGGGAAGTAACTTCACGGATTTTTTCACTAAGGTCGTCCGGTCCGAGTACCACGATGCCTTTTCCTTTCATGTATGGGCCCTCTGCAGCTCTAACCTCTCTCCTGACAGCCTGCCTTCTGATCAGAGGTTGTTCCTCCACCTCATCTTCTTCCTGCTTAGGACCCTTTGATCCGGTCAGACGCTTTCGTCTGTTGACAGACCTAGATTGGCCAGAGGGGCGGGTTTCAGACGCCGGGACCGCCCTTGGAAATGGGATTGTAGATTGATCAGAAGGGCATATCACTACTTTGGTTTTGTCTTTAGCCACAACCACCTTTTTTCGGGAAGTTCCCGCTCCACTTGGCCCCAGTCCCTTCGTCAGGTCTTGGTGTGGGACACAGAAACTGGGTGATGCATGCTGTTCTAGGCTCGCGGCCTAGTTGGGAGTATGGAGTAGCCCACGGGGGACTAAACCGGAGAATAATGGAGTCGCCACCTGGTGTGAACCGGGAAAAATATTTAAGGCCGCACTCACCCCTCGCAAGGGAAGACCTCAAACCGTCGGGTTCGGAATGGTCCCTTACTTATGCCACTTGTAATGAAATGATTTGTACAATAATTTAACCAAGCCTAAGCAATATTTATTTCCAAGGATAATTTACTCCTAAGTTCGTATGCATAAATCAAAAGTTCATCTAAGTTCACATGTAACACATTTTCATATTTGCATACAACCTATTTGCATAAAATCTATGTCCCAATTTGCATACATAAAGATAAATACGGCTAGCATGCGATGTCATAAGGACATTACATTCGATCATAGGCATGCCAGTAGATAATAATAATCACGCATGAAAGCAAATTGGAATAACGGCGAACATGCAATAACACACGAAAATCTCATGAACATACTTCGATCATATAATGCGGAAAACAAAGAACAACCTAGACATAATGAAAATTCCAAACGCAAAATAAATGACTAATTATGCTTGAAAATGAACAACCAAATAGGCTAAATCATGCTTAAGAACCAAGTAACATACTAATGGCCTAATCATACTTGAATACCATCTCATGAAAACATCAAATAAATAAATGCAGGGATACAAATAGTATGATTGATTACATGATACAAGAGAAATCACCTAAGAAACAATTATGCATGACATGTGATGAAAAGGACTCAGTTCAGTGTATGCTCGTTCGTGTAGCGTTTGAAAATGCGTTCGAACGGTAAACAGAAGGTTTGCGTTCGTATAGCGTTTGAGAACGCGTTCGAACGGGACAAGACCTGATGAAACAAAACGCATTTGCGTTCGAGTAGCATTCGTAAACGCGTTCGAACGGTAAACAGAAGGTTCACGTTCGTATAGCGTTTGAGAACGCGTTCGAACGGGACCAGACCTGATGCATGATAAAACAAAGGAAATACGTGTGTGTTCGAGTGGCGTTAATAAACGCGTTCGAACGGTAAGCACGTTCGAACGAACTGAGACAGAAAACATGCGTTCATGCGGCGTTCTGAAACGCGTTCGAATGGGGTTACAGAAGTGACCTCAAAAAATAGTAAATAACATGACACATACGTGAACGGGTGAATATATGACACCTAATAAATAATAACGGGCTACAAGGCGCGACAAAGCATCGTGGTAAATGATTTTAACCCCTCGACATATAGGACCTTTAAACCGACTTACTAAGCTCATGCGCTAATAACATAATGCAAATAAAAATAAAGACAACAATATCAGACTTTGTATACCCGATTGAACACATCTTACATTCAACCGAATATACGTCATCCGGCACGGCGAAGCATCATGGTAAATGATTTTAACCCCTCGAAACGGAGGACCTTTAATCCAACTTACTAAGCCCATGCACTAATGACATAATGCATATAAAAATAAAGACAATGATATCGGACTTTGTATACCCGATTGAACACATCTTACATTCAACCGAATATACGTCATCCGGCGCGGCAAAGCATCGTGGTAAAGGATTTTAACCCCTCGAAACGGAGGACCTTTAATCCAACTTACTAAGCCCATACGCTAATATCATAATGCATAAAAAAAAATAAAGACAAAGATATCAGACTTTTTATACCCGATTGAACACATCTTATATTCAACCGAATATACGTCATCCAGCGCGGCGAAGCATCGTGGTAAAGTATTTTAACCCCTCGAAACGGAGGACCTTTAATCCCACTTACTAAGCCCATACGCTTTATCTCATCATTACACAAACATATAACATGCAGAATTTAAATAACGGACAATAAACCAATCAAAACAATATAAAACAAAATATGCGCCGTTTGCTCAAGTGGTACGTGGAGTTGTATCCCAAGTACAGACCGCACTACCGTCCATTCGGATTCGGCTACGGAATTTATGTCTGGGTTTTCATCCTATATACCACAAGAGGCGACACATTTTCCATTTTATTCAAAGCCACAACATACGTCCATGAACGACTCTCATACGAAATAAATAACTAAAACGATTAAAAGATGAATAAAAAAAATAAATACGAAAAGTGCCCTCAGGTCTAACCTTTTATGTCGACTCTTGGAAGTACCGTACACGGTCGTCGGAAGGGTGGATGCTCTGCAACTCCTCCGGTTCACTGGTTCAACATTTTCTCTCGCTGTTTCGCTGCTCGAGCTACCATTTTCACTCCGTTTCGCTGCTGTTTTGCTGCTGTCTTACTGCTGATTTTCGGTCACGGTGTTTGCTGTATTTAGGCTACGATTCTTGGTGTATTTAGGCTGCTGTTTAGGTGTGATTTGGGCTGCTGTTTGGGTGTGATTTTTGGTGGTGATATGGTGTGGTTTGATGGCTGTTTCGGTGAGGTAAAGGGGCTGTTCGGGATATTTGTTTTGGTCACGGTAATGAGGGTTCTTTGGCTTGTGATTTTCGGTTATTGAGAGTGAGTGAGGGAGGAGGAGAGAATTCTTTATTGCTTATAGCTTTTGTTATGTGTGAATGCTAGGAGTTTTTCTTTATGTGAATGAGCTAGGGGGTGTCAATACCGTCCATTCGGATTCGGTTACGGAATTTATGTCCGAGTTTCCATCCTATATACCACAAGAGGCGACAAATTTTCCATTTTATTCAAAGCCACAACATACATCCATGAACGAATCTCATACGAAATAAATAACTAAAACGATTAAAAGATGAAAAAAAAATAAATACGAAAAGTGCCCTCTGGTCTAACCTTTTATGTCGACTCTTGGAAGTACCTTACGCAGTCGTCGGAAGGGTGTATGATCCGCAACTCCTCCGGTTCACTGGTTCAATGTTTCTATCGCTGTTTCGCTGCTCGAGCTACCATTTTGCTCCGTTTCGCTGCTGTTTTATTGCTGTCTTATGCTGATTTTCGGTCACTGTTGTTTTTAGGCTTTTTTTTTACTGTTCTTGGTGTATTTGTGCTGCTGTTTAGGTGTGATTTGGGCTGCTGTTTGGGTGTGATGCTTTGTTGGCGGCGTTAGGTGGTTATGGTTGTGGTTTGAGGGCTATTTCGGTGAGGTAAATGGGCTGTTCGGGATGTGTTTAGGTCACGGCAGTGGGGGGTTCTTTGGCTTGTGATTTCTGGTTATTGAGAGTGAGTGAGAGAGGATGAGAGAATTCATTATTGCTATAGCTTTGTTATGTGGGATGCTAGGAGTTTTTCTTTGTGTTGAATGAGCTAGGGGTGGTGTCAATACTTTGCAGAATTTTTCTGTGGTTTTTTTATGAATGTGTGAGGAGGTGTGAAGGGTTGGAATTGGGTTTCTTTTATAGACAAAGGGCTAGGGCTTCTCCTTGTTTGAAAAGGAAGGAATCATAGTTTTTGTCTTGCCAGGAAAGTCTAATATTTGATTGAGGGACATGTCTTGGCTTTAGATTAGGAAGGTGGTTAGATTTGATTGATTTTAATTAGGCATGACTTTATTTTAATTTGGTATATGATTTTTATGATTTTATTAATTTTGATATATGATTATTATGATTTTTAATTCCCATGTGTTAAATATGTATTTTATTATGTGTTTTTATGGGCTTTGGTGGGCTAATTGGGCTTGGGTGTGAGGCTAGCAGCAAAACTAGAAATGCCGACGCCGTTCGAACGCCGATCAAATGCTATACCATTGAACGCCCGTAATCTGCTTGACGTTCGAACGTGGTCACGAACCCAGCAAGAACGTGAAAATAGTGAACTTTTGTGAACTACTGTGATTCTGAATGACACTGGTATTTTCCTTATTTACTGACATTGCCTCCCCTTCCGCACATCCGTTTTCCTGCGACTCCCGCGACACCTCTATAAAAGGTAGTGCCTCCAAAATAGATCATCATAGGCTGAACACTTGATATGCTAATTATGACAGTGACCTCACAGTCGCCACCCTTCCCACTTTTAATTGGACTTGCTAATGCAGTGTACCAAATTGGACCTATTCCAAAAAATGTTTATGCACAACTTCATTTTCACTTACATGCTCGCCAGCTGCCACCTGACCCTTGCCTGCTGTCTCGACGAGTTGATGATGCAGGGACCTCGATCCTGGGACGCAGCATCCCAATAGCTGCAACCGACAACGGGGGCCTCGACCCTGGGACGCATCCCAATACCGCTGAAAATATGGGCCTCGACCCTGGGACGCATCCCGAAAATGATGATGCAGTGGACCTCGATCCTATGACGCATCCCAATAACTGCAACTGGCAAGGTGTTGACGTGGGCCTCAGCCCCGGGACGCATCCCCAAACTGCTGCTAGTATTGATGTGGGCCTCGCCCCCTGGGACGCATCCCAAAACTGCTGCTGGTATGTTGATGCTTCTGATCGGCTTGTCTTTGCCGCCTTTTATTTTCTTCTTCAAAACCTGTGAATACAAAACAAACACAAACGAATGCCAAAATATGTTACGTGTATGCATGCATGCATGCATGAGTTTCCTTATCCCGTCGGGTTAGGTCTTCTGCCAAGTCTTCTCTTTCTCAGGAAAAATATTGCTTCAATATGTCCACGTTGATCGGCTCAGTGAACTCGTTACCTTCCAAGTCTGACAGTCTCACTGCTCCATTTCCCATTATCTTCTGCACTATGTAAGGTCCTTCCCAGTTAGGCCTGAACTTTCCTCTCGGATCTGTCGTCGACGGCCTTGACTGCTTAAGTACCAAATCACCTTTCTGATCTTGGTGGGACGTACCTTCTTGTTGAACCCTCGGGCAAGTCTCTTCTGATATAACTGCATGTGATGTAAAGACCTCATTCTCTTCTCATCCAGCAGTGCTAACTGATCAAACTCTGTGTGGCCCATTCTTGTTCAGGTAACTCTGTTTCTGCTAATACCCTCATTGACTGTATTCCACTTCCACTGGCAAGTACTGCTTCCATTCCATAGACTAGAGAAAAAGGTGTGGCCCTGTTGCTGTTCTTACTGATGTTCTGTACCCCCACAAGGCGTACGGTAATTTCTCGGCCCAATCTCTGTAGTTCTCTGTCATCTTGGCGAGAATCGTCTTTATAGTCTTGTTGGCTGCCTCAACTGCCCCATTTGCCTGCGGCCTGTACGGTGATGACTTATGATGGCCTATCCTGTATTTCTGTAGCATTGCCTTTGTTTCCCCCTGAAACTGAACTTCGTTATCTGTAACTACATGGTGCGGCATACCATACCGACAAATGAGATTCCGAGCTATAAACTTTGCCATCTTCGCTTTGCTGTAACATTGCGGAATGACTCGGCTTCCACCCACTTTGAAAAATAATACTGCCACTACTATGAAGCGATGCCCATTCGATGCATTCGGTCGAATCTCTCCAATCATATCAATTCCCCATGCTGAGAAAGGCCACGGCTCTGACAACCCGTGCAACTCTGTGTGCGGCAAATGATTCAAATTACCGTGTGCTTGACAATCATGACAGTGCTTTACCATCTTCGCGCAGTCTGTCTCCATGGTTGACCAGTAAAAACCTTGTCTCACTATCTTGCGGGACAGATTCAACCCGTTCATGTGCGGACCACATACCCCGGCGTGTACTTCTTCCATTACCTGCTGAGCCTCTTCTTTTCTCAAACATTTCAACTGAATACCGTTTGCTTGCCTCTTGTACAGTTCCCCTTTCAAAATCACATATTGGGAAGCTAATTTCTGAATGGCTAATCTGTCTTTTCTGCCTGCTCCCTCCGGAGTTCCCCGTGTTCCAGATACCTTGAATGTCGTGATACCAAGGTTTACCATCGTCGATCTCCACTTCCAGGACTCTTTCTATCTCATAAACGGGTCTATTTGCTGTTGTCAGTACCAACGGTCTCATTACTAACTTCTCTGGATTTTCCCAAGTTGCTGCAAGTGTAGCTAATGCATCTGCCATCTGATTCTCTTCTCGCGGCAAGTGCTGAAACTTACAATCGGGGATAACCTGTGCCAACTTTCTGAGGTGAAAAAGGTAAGGTTTCAACCGTTCTTCTTTCAATTCCCATTCTCCCTGCATCTGTCGGATCACCAGCATCGAATCTCCGTAGACCTCCACGCTCTCAGCCTTCAAGGCTATCAGTGCAGTCAAACCAAAAGCACATGCTTCATACTCGGCCATGTTGTTAGTTACTCTGAACGTCAACCTCTTGGCCAAAGGCAAAGTCTCTCCTTCGGGAGTCACTATCACGATCCCAATTCCGGCTCCCTTGTAATTCACTGCTCCGTCGAAATACATTTTCCACCTCTGAACTGTTATTGCTTGGATCTCTTCATCTGGAAATTCAAACTTATACTGATCCCCTTCAATAGGTTGCAATGCCAGAAACTCTGCTACGGCTCGCCCCTTGATCACTTTGGAAGTGAGGTACTCAATGTCAAACTCTGTCAGCAACACTAACCATCTGCCCAATTTTCCCACTAGCGAAGGCACTGAATGCAGATATTTCAAAGGATTCTCTTTGCCACTACCTGGATGTATTGTAAGATTGGAAGTAATGCCGCAATTTTCTGGATGCCCATACTACTGCCAACAGATCTTCTCTACTTCTTGATAGCGGGCTTCATACGGAAGCATTTTCTTACTGAGATAGTAGACTGCATGCTCTACCCGGTCTCATCTGCCTGTACCATCATTGCCCCCAGTGCTTCTGATTCTATAGCCAAATACAGTACCAAGGGTGCCCGGTCTCGGAGGTTTCAAAACAGGAGGCTTCACCAATATTTCCTGATCTTGTCGAAGGCTGACTGACACTGCTCATTCCATTTCACTGGCTGGTCCTTTCTCAACAGTTTGAAAATAGGCTCACACACTAATGTCAACTTGGCGATGAACCGACTGATATACTGAATTTTCCCAGGAATGCTCTAACCTCTTTCTCTGTCTTCGGTGCCGGCATCTCAGTAATTGCCTTGATTTTTCAGAATCTACTTCTATCCCTCCCATTCCCACTGTATGTCCCAGTAATTTTCCAGATGTCACTCCAAACACACACTTCTTAGGATTCAACCGCAGGTTGTACTTATCGACCCTCTGAAGGAACTTCTCCAGTGCTTCTATGTGCCCGATTCTTGTCTCTGATTTCACCATCATGTCATCCACATACACTTCAATCTCTTTGTGCATCAGATCGTGGAACAATGTAGTGGCCATCCGCTGATAAGTAGCTCCTGCATTTTTGAGCCCAAACGGCATTACCTTGTAACAATAAGTACCCCACTCTGTGACGAAGGCAGTTTTGTGCTTGTCTTCCTCAGCCATAAGAACCTGATTATACCCTGAAAACCCATCTGCAAATGAATACATGGCAGATAAAGCTGCACTATCAACTAGTACATCAATATGAGGTAGAGGAAAATCATCTTTCGGACAAGCCTTGTTGAGATCTCTGTAATCCACACACATTCTGACTTTCCCGTCTTTCTTCGGCACCGGCACAATATTTGCCAACCACTCAGGATACTTCACTACTTCCAGGAACCCCACATCTATCTGTTTCTTAACCTCTTCTCTGACCTTCTCGGCCCACTCAGGTCTCATCCGTCGAAGTTTCTGTTTCACTGGCCTCATATTCGGATAAGTTGGTATTGTGTGCTGGGCAATGCTTCTGTCTACCCCAGGCATGTCCTCATAGGACCAAGCAAACACTTTGGCATATCTGACCAATACTTCTTCTAATTTCTCCCGCTCTTCAGCGGTAACTTCACTTGCAATCAGAATTTCCTTAGGATTCTCAGGTGCCAAGTTAAATGCATTCGTTCTGGTGGAGCTGATATCAAATATACTCAAGCCATGCAAGTTAGAGGAAAAAGACTCGGGCAAATAAGCAAAATGATTGTCTTTATTGCTAATAAATGCGGGAGTACACTCAAATAAATCAGGAAGATAAATGTCTTCATCATCGGCAGACACTTCATCCTCCGCAACCAGGTTCTTCTCAGACTTCTTATCCTCTTCGAGAGTCAGGCTCTCCAACTTCATCAATTCTTCTTCCCAATTCTCTTCCTCCACAGCTTCTTCGGTCAGCGGCTTCTTACCCAGCATCTCTTGGAAGATCTCAAAACCAGGCACCACAATTCCGTTAACTTCTATTGGTTCGGGCTCACCTTGATACCCTGAAGCCTTTACAAAGCAATCCATCAATTTCAGCCCTTTCTTTTTAACCTTCGGCTTTTCCTCGTCAGATTTGTACCCCAAACCCCTCCGAGTAGTCTGTCCTCTAAAGTCTGGCAGTTTTGAACCCTCACCCGGCTCGAACTTCATTTTTCCCATGATCCTAGCTACCTTAGGATCCACCCATTCCTCAAAAGTTGCCGACACTTGGAACCTCGAAAGGTTGTATTTCCAAAGCAGCACACACTTGTCTACCTCAGCTCGGATGGTGACAATTTCTCCCCCATATGGGAACTTAATCATCTGATGTAGAGTGGAGGGCACGCCCCCAAGCTTATGAAACCAAGGCCTTCCCAACAACAAGGCAAAAGTGGCTGGGATATCCAGCACTGTGAACTCAACTTCGTCCTCAATAGGACCAACCTTGACCGCTGCTACAAATGTACCCTCAACTCCTCGCTTACTGTCATCATAAGCCTTGATAGTCATACTAGAGGGATCCAGATCTGTTGTCTTTATACCCAGCTTGGCCAAAATCTTCAACGGGCACACACATTAATGGATGAGCCGTCATCCACCATCACACAAGAGGTCTTTTACCCCTCACTTCAGCTCTGATAAACAAAGGTCTATTATGATTTCTCCCCTCAGCTGGGAGTTCTTCCTCAGAAAAAGTGATTGCCTGCAAAGCCTCCTTTTGCACTGACCCAACAAACATTGCGGGGTTGGCATCCTCCGTCACCACTATCTTGCTTAAGGCCTCAACCATGGCCCGCCTGTGCTCCTGAGATGCACACAACAAATCCCAGATACTCACTTGTGCTCGGTTTTCCTCAACTGTTGCAGCACTACATCTCCCTCGGCATTTTCTGTATTCTCAGCCACTTCTCTACCCTCTGATAACACTCATTTACCCTTCTCAGTCATATCATTGTAGAAACGCCCACTGCGTGTCATCCCCTTACTTCTTCTTCATCACTACTGGAGAAGTCTTCCCAGAAATTCTGCCCCATTCTTCCTCATCTTCACTGTTACTATCCCAAATTCCAAGGCAATAGGCTTGGTGGTCAAAGGATTTGAGGACAAGGCTTTCGGGTAGGCCAGAGTTTATCATATAGGTCGGTGGGGGGACAGAGTGGTAATTTGGTAGGGGATTTTGGTGTGTGTTGGGGCGTTCTGTTTCAGGGTCGGGTATCTTTTTGGAGTCTATAAGGTCCTGGATTTCATGGCGGAGGCGGGCACAATTGTCAGTGTCATGGCCTTTCTGTTGGTGGAAGTGACAGTATTGGCTCAGGTTGAGATGTGGTGGTGGAGGGTTGGGAAGTGGTTTGGTCTCCAGGGGTTTCAGAAGTCCTTGTCTTTTTAATTTCTCCAGCACTTAGACAAGGGTCTCCCTAAGTTGGAGAATCTCCGATTCCGGATGGCAGCAATCTCCGCAGAAACAGGTTTGGTACCTGATGTTCCCCCAATAGGCCTCCTACTTAGGCCATAAAACTTCATGTTCTCTGCTTCTTCTTCTTCAATATCATCATGACAGTTTCCTCAACTGTCGAAAGTCAGTCATGATCATGGAGGTCATCCTCCTCAGTTTCCCATAGATGGAGGGCTTTGGTGCCTGATAATCATCTTTTAATTTGTCCTTCTCTGAGGGCCGAGTCTGCATCTTTAGGAGCTGGCTTCTCCAGCGGTCTACATACTCTTTGAAGCTTTCCTCCGGCTTCTGCTTAGTGTTCTCCAAATCTCGGAGTGACAAATCAATTTCCAGATCTGTAACATATTGCTTCAGAAAAGCATCAGCCAGTTCCCTCCAATCTTCTTAATCTTCTTCTCAAGGCTGTGATACCAAACTACCGGCGCTCCCTCAAGTGACATCCCAAACATTTTCTGCACTTGACGCTTGGATAAACCCACTGAACTCATAACTGAAACATACTGACGGAGATGGACCCTCGGATCCCCATTCCCGTTGAACTTAGCCATATCCGGCATCTTGAACTGAGCTGGCAACTGTTCTTCGAAGGTCATTGCCTCATAATCTAACAACTCTTCATGTTTACCCCTCATTTTGCGGGTAACTGTTTCAACCTGATCCCGAAGCTTCTGAAATTCTGCCTGAGACCCAATCACTCTGCCTGTTGCATACTCTGCCATGTCGTCATCAAAAGCGGGGATATCATCCCCCAACCCATTCGGAGGCTCCTCGCGCCTCACATTCTCAGAATTCTCCCCAGCACGGGGTACATCATACCAGCCACAATAGTAGTCAAAGCTTGCAACTGTTCAATAATTTTGGCGAGACCGTTTTCCAACTGATCTATCCGGGATACCTCGTTATCGGATGTACTCATATCTGTTACCGGTCTTTTAGTGAGTCTTCCCTCTTTCCTAACCCAACAGGAATCTATGATGTCTTTTATAGACATAGAGGGTGTTAACAGGATATATGTATGCATGAGATGAATGAGATGCATGCGATACAAGGAATATATCAACTCATTAAGATTTTCACACAAATCGGCCCATCATCATTATAGAAGCTTTTGGGCTAACTGTCATAGGAGTGAACTCGTCCCAGTTTAAATGGCCCAACAAGTTCACATCTCATGGCAAGAAGTCCAACCGTATCCAAATGATAATGTTCCTAAACACAAACATATAATGGCCCATTGGCGTTTTAGAAGCTTTTGGCCCAATCATCATAAGATACGTTCTTGTCCCAGTTTAAATGGCCCAACAAGCCCATACCTCATGACAAAAGGTCCGAATGGATTCAAACGACAATGTTCCCAAACACAAGCATATAAAAATAATTTCTACAGAGTGGCCCATCAACATTTCAGAAGCTTTTGGCCCAATTGTCATAGGATACGAACTCGTCCCAGTTTAAATGGCCCAACAAGTTCGCATTTCTGACAAGAAGTCCAACTGCATCCAAATGAGGATGGTCCACAAGCACAAGGAAATAGTTGCTATAGGCCATACAACTCCGGTCTACGTGTGGGTTTGCGGGAGTGTAGACAAAGACTCTCGCTGGCGAAGGATTGCCCACAACTAGGTCTCCCCACTCAAGGGTTCGAGCGACCAAGTGAGCGCACCTTTTTTATACCTTACAGTACGTGCCAACGAGTTATGGTGTGTGACTGACTGTCAGATGGATTTCCCGTTGTAGATTCCCCAGAGGGAGGGTGGAGCGAGGCTCTCTTAAGTACCCAAGCCTCTTAGGCTCTTATCGCTTGGTGACAGGAATAAACAACGAGTCCTCCAAATTAGTCCATCACAATAGGCTACAAGTAAATGATTATCTAGGTGCCTTCACAGCTTTTCCTTATAGAAAGGTAGTGAATGAAGGAAGACACCAAACCATTACCCAGCCTTAAAAGTGCCTTTGATTAAACCCCTTTTAACCCACAGTAGACACGGTTAATTAAAGCACAAATCATAATATTACAAGACATTATTTCGGGGCCGATTCTCTATCCCCAGTGGAGTCGCCAGACTGTGGGACACAGAAACTGGGCGACGCATGCTGTTCTAGGCTCGCGCCTAGTTGGGAGTACGGAGTAGCCCGCGGGGGACTAAACCGGAGAATAATGGAGTCGCCACCCGGTGTGAACCGGGACAAAGATTTAAGGCCGCACTCACCCCTCGCAAGGGAAGACCTCAAACCGTTGGGTTCGGAATGGTCCCTTACTTATGCCACTTGTAATGAAATGATTTGTGCAATAATTTAACCAAGCCTAAGCAACATTTATTTCCAAGGATAATTTACTCCTAAGTTCGTATGCATAAATCAAAAGTTCATCTAAGTTCACATGTAACACATTTTCATATTTGCATACAACCTATTTGCATATAATCTATGTCCCAATTTGCATACATAAAGATAAATACGGCTAGCATGCGATGTCATAAGCACATTACATTCGATCATAGGCATGCCAGTAGATAATAATAATCACGCATGAAAGAAAATTGGAATAACGGCGAACATGCAATAGCACACGGCAATCTCATGAACATACTTCGATCATATAATGCGGAAAACAAAGAACAACCTAGACATAATGCAAATTCCAAACGCAAAATAAATGACAATCATGCTTGAAAATGAACAACCAAATAGGCTAAATCATGCTTAAGAACCAAGTAACATACTAACGGCCTAATCATGCTTGAATACCATCTCATGAACACATCAAATAGATAAATGCAGGGATACAAATAGTATGATTGATTACATGATACAAGAAATCACCTAAGAAACAATTATGCATGACATGTGATGAAAATGACTCAGTTCAGTGATGCGCGTTCGTAGCGTTTGAAAATGTTTTCGAACATTAAACAGAAGGTTTGCGTTCGTATAGCGTTTGAAACGCGTTCGAACGGACAGGACCTGATGAAACAAAATGCATTCCGTTCGAGTAGCGTTCGTAAACGCGTTCGAACGGTAAACAGAAGGTTCGCGTTCATATAGCGTTTGAGAACGCGTTCGAACGGACCAGACCTGATGCATGATAAGCAAAGGAAATATGTGCGCGTTCGAGTGGCGTTAATAAACGCGTTCGAACGGTAAACAGAAGGTTCCGTTCGTATAGCGTTCGAAATACGTTCGAGGAACTGAGACAGAAAACATGCGTTCGTGCGGCGTTCTGAAACTCGTTTCGAACAGTGTTACAGCAGTGACCTCAAAAAATAGTAAACAACATGACACATACATGAACAGGTGAATAGATGACACCTAATAAATAATAACGGCTACAAGGCGCGCAAAGCATCGTGGTAAAGGATTTTACCCCTCGACATATAGGACCTTTAATCCGACTTACTAAGCCCATGCGCTAATAACATAATGCACATAAAAATAAAGACAACAATATCAGACTTTGTATACCCGATTGAACACATCTTACATTCAACCGAATATACGTCATCCGGCACGGCGAAGCATCGTGGTAAAGGATTTTAACCCCTCGAAACGGAGGACCTTTAATCCAACTTACTAAGCCCATGCGCTAATGACATAATGTATATAAATTTAAAGACAATGATATCGGACTTTGTATACCCGATTGAACACATCTTACATTCAACCGAATATACGTCATCCGGCGCGGCGCAAAGCATCGTGGTAAAGGATTTTAACCCCTCGAAACGGAGGACCTTTAATCCAACTTACTAAGCCCATACGCTAATATCATAATGCATAAAAAAATAAAGACAACGATATCAGACTTTTTATACCCGATGAACACATCTTACATTCAACCGAATATAACGTCATCCAGCGCGGCGAAGCATCGTGGTAAAGTTATTTAACCCCTCGAAACGGAGGACCTTTAATCCCACTACTAAGCCCATACGCTTTATCTCATCATTACACAAACATATAACATGCAGAATTTAAATAACGGACAATAAACCAATCAAAACATATAAAACAAAATATGC
>SKCR01055091.1:0-101702 GCA_019454045.1 Zanthoxylum bungeanum | reverse complement strand
TTTTTTTAAAAATATTTAGAACTTATAATATATTTTTCAGAGTGTAAATTTTTGAAAAACTCATTTTATAGTGAGGTTATTGTTAGCGAAATATTCTCAAGATAGATTTTGATGATGCAACACTTGAAGTATTCGATGGACATTAGCTAGACATTACAAAAAGATGTCAAAGCACATTGGTGGTGAAGAGCGTGAATGTGAAGATTTGCTACAAAATGAAGAAAATCTTGTTTAGTCTTAGCTTAGAGCTTTATATGTATTGTGAATTATTTATTTAAGTATCTAAGCTCATATGACACATGCACATTCATATAGATGCATTAAGGTCATGTGTATATTCTGTATTTCTACACAGAGGCTGGCATACCGGTCTCATATCGGTCACCATATAGGTGGACCTGCTATGTTTGCAAGCTCTCTAGAACTGGCATGCATCATACCGGTGCCATACCGACCTACTATACCGGTCTTCATGGAGATTGCATAGCCACTGGAACCGACATGCATCACACCGATTACCATACCAATGAGCCTAACCTTTTGCATGTTTACTAAAACCGGCACGGACCATACCGGTGTCCATACCGGTGTGCCTTATGCTTTTGCATGCTAACTAGAAGCGGTGAGGATCATACCGGTGACCATTGACCGGCGTGATCACACACGTATAACGCAAGCGCACGTATCGTTCTAGTAGTATAAAATGTATCGATCCCACGAGGACTTAATACCTAAGCTATTAATTTATGAAACCAAATGTTTATGAGTATCTAATGGATTGGTTGTTTGTTTTGATGGTGATTTTAAACTAAAACAAGTAAATAGAATAGCACGAAGTAAATTAAAGGTAAAATCAATATTATTAAACTATCTACGGTTGTGAATTCTTCCAATACCTTTTAAAGATGAAGTGGTTATCTCACGTTTGTGCAATATATTGGTTTATTAACGTGGAACACGAATTTATGCAAAAGCCTCTTCCGATGGTCAGATACAATTACCCAGTATAACTCAATTAATCATATTCCTATGTCAACCAAGTTACCTGAATTCATTAAGATTAAGTTCCAATTAAGGCTACCCCCGCCCGACAGGTATATTCCTATCATGTAACGAAATATATTAAGGGTTATATATCCTTAAGGGAGATCGTGGGCTATTGACTCTAAGGCTGAAACCTAAAATCTCTTTTCCAAGTTCATTTTAAGTTTACCAAATCAATCTTATTAATGGTCAGTTAACAAGAAGCATTAAGCTTAAGGATCAATAAATAAACCTTTTTATTGCCCAAACCGTAAAATAACCCCTTATAAACCAGCGATATTGAAATTCATCACAACCCCAGATAACGGGTTTAGTTACAACACATATCGATGACTAGTAAAAGCTTAAATAAAATAAATGACATAAAGTAAATACTGGAAATTAAAAATATAAATAAAACAATAAAGAAAATATTGGGGTTAAATGATCCACTTTTATTACTTCTATTTTAGATATCTCCCTTATTATAATATATTAACTTTTCATGATAATTACCAACCGACCATATAGGCGGTATCCTGATTAAGTCAAGTTTATAATTAATTCCAACTGACCATAAAGGCGGTATCCAATTTAGTCAGGTTAAAATCAATTTAATTAAGTCCAACCGACCATAAAGGCGGTATCCCATTAAGTCAAGTTTTTAAATAGTTTATATATTATAATTAATGGAGATTAATCTAAATATTAGTAATAAAAGCTTTACCTTTCACCCCAACAGAGGAGAGTTACCTCCCCATGCTGAAAAGTAAAATAAAGACAGAAAAGTAAAGTAAAGAAAGAACTATTTCGTAAATTAAATTAAATACAGAAAACTGTAAATAAACAAGCAAGATACAATCTTCTTAGTATTCTTAAGGAATACTATAAAGGCGGTATCCAATTAAGCCAAGTTTATAATTAATTCCTGATTAAGTCAAGATTATAATTAATTTCAACTGACCATAAAGGCGGTATCCAATTTAGTCAGGTTAAAATCAATTTAATTAAGTCCAACCAACCATAAAGGCGGTATCCCATTAGGTCAGGTTTTAAATAGTTTATATATTATAATTAAGGGAGATTAATCTAAATATTAGTAATAAAAGCTTTACCTTTCACCCCAACAGAGGGGAGTTACCTCATCTTGCTGAAAAGTAAAATAAAGAGAGAAAAGTAAAGTAAAGAAAGAACTATTGCGTAAATTAAATTAAATACAAAAAACCGTAAATAAACAAGCAAAATACAATCTTCTTAGTATTCTTAAGGAATTCATTTGAAGAAAGTATGAATTAAAAGTCTGAAATCGGCCTCAATTTATAGGCAAAGTTTGGCTCCATGCGTCATGACGCGTATAACATTACGCGTCGCGACGCGCCATTGATTTTGGACGCGTGGCACGAGCTTCGCGAAGATGATGACACGTGGCATCAGCAGCGTCTGTATCTGAATTATTGGTTTGGTATCACGACGCTGATGTCGGAAAAGATGTGGATTGTCGGCAGCAAGAGATAATGACACGTGTTCGGCGCATGTTAGCACAATTTCTGTGATATTGACACATGACAGACATATGTTAGCAAGTCTGCTATGATTGTGACATATGTCTGGCGTACGTTAGCGGCACATGATAGCAGTCGGTGTATTTTAGCATGGTGTATTTTAGCAAACGGCGTATTTTAGCAGGAAATTTATATTTTTACCATTTTTGTCCATTTTTTCTCTATTTTAGCCCCGATTTGATTCCAGAGACTCCTGTTATTTTATTTATCTACAAAATAATATAAAACACATCAAAATATTCACAAAACTCAAGAAACTATACAAAATATTAGGTCAAATAGATGATAAATAATGATATATTTACCGCTTATCACACCCCTAAACCTAACATTTTGCTAGTCCTCGAGCAAAGCAACAAAATAAAATAACATAAACATCTTTAAAATAAAATTAAACTAAGCTACTTTCGTATGGATCATATTTGCATTTAGCGTATGCAACAAGCCTTTAAACCCCTATGTGCCCCTAGTGGACGAGTTGTAGTCTCGTGATGGCTTACAGCAACGATACCCACAAACGTCAATCTAATGCACACAAAAGCAAAAAGACTAAAGAAAATAGAATAAACAAGTTAGTGACTAAACATGTGAAACTCTTTATCCAAGTTAGTAGTTGTTTTCTTTCTTTTTTAAATTACCAAATAAGTAAAATCTCCGATTATTTTTACCATTCTCCATATACACAACCAACAAAGTATTAATCAAATCATTTTACCCACAATATTCATAAATGCAGTTGAAAAGTGAGTAATATTTTTGTCCTAAAGTTATATCAGAATTCACACCTTTTTAGCAATGGAACATTTTTATGATTTTTTTAATTCCATCGCTTTTTAGATGTTTCCTTCAATTAAACTAGAGCACTGAATATTACAAACTTTTCAATTACAATTCATGTATGTATGTTACCATGCATGTTGACAATATCTATCAACTGAGCATATGAAGATCTTTTTTAGTCAGTATTATGGAGAATTCACAAATTAAATAATTCAAAAAGAAATAAACAAAAATTAACTTGTTACGAAATAGGTTGAGATACGTCTCAGGAGTGAAATTTCCTTACACAGCTATCTCACACCAATTTCACTTGATTAGTCAAATAAAAACACAAAATATTTATAATTTTTTTCTAAAAATTTTTAATTTTTTGAAAATATTTTACTAAAAATCAAATAAAAACAACACAATGAAAACAAGATACTAGTCAACTATTCCCCTCCCCCAAACCTAATTGAGACATTGTCCCCAATGGCTAAAAGGTAGAAGAAGAGTTTAGAAAACAGTACTTGGTTAGCTGAAATTCTACATCTAAAAATGAAAAATTAAAGGTTAAGATCCAGATTTATCCGACGCTTCTTACCACGATCATTATCAAACCAGTTTATCTTGGAAATGATAGGGTCAATTTGTGGTTCAAAGGCTAAAATTTGATCGATTAAATCATGGGCAATTCTGGCAGTGAAGATGAGATCTTTAACAGGTTTTGACATGAACCCGTTTCTCTGGGCATCATCAAGAAACACACAAATAAAATCATAAAATCCATTAGTGTTAAACAGTCCAATATGTTTCTGGTGTATGTACAAGTTCGTCCAAGATAGTACTGTAAAAATTTCTTTCATTGTGCCCAAGCCACCTGGCAAAGCAATAAAAACATCAGCACGGTTAATCATTTCCACAAGTCGCTCAGACATACCTGGTACGATAAGTTCTTCTCCATTTGATGGTCCTATAAGATTCACCTCTGCTAAATGTTTTAGGATGATTCCCAGAACTTGACAACATTCTTCTTGTACGGCCCTTGAAACGTACCTCATTAGTCCAAGATTGCCACAGCCATATACTAAGTGCATATTCCTTTCAGCTATGACTCGACCTAATTCATGTGCTGCTTCAACGAACTCTGGCTTAGAACCAACACTAGTACCGCAAAACACACAGATGTTGACAACTCGTCTTCTTGAAGTTGCTTCCATTTTTTTTTTATGTATTTCTTTTTCAAACCTGGCTGCCTTCAAGAGTGCAATGATGAGTTCAATTTATAACACCTGAAAAATGGTGAGTAATAATAGCACTAGTACCTGTCAAATGACAATTATTAGCTAAACAATAAAATATATCGTGAAAGTCAAAAAGTCTGGATCATGTCGGAGAAAATAAAAGAAAATAACAAAACAAATCACAATTATTAGATATATACAAAGAAAATAATATTTACAGAAAGTAAGGGCTTGAATGACGTCTATGCGTCAGGGACAAGCTTCCCATTCAATTTTCTTATAAATTGGCAAACATGGTCTTTTAGAGTTAGATTCCCGAGACTTAAATGTTGTCTTTCTTTTCAAAACTGTGTATATAACATGTGAATTGTGTGATTCACATATCCACTGGAATGCATCTCAAGAGTCTTAGATATGTCATCCAAAGACTCCTTACTCAAGCCATCCCTAATGAATTTAATTTTATCTTCACGGTTATCAGACATCATTCCTAAAGAACGACAACGAGTATTACATGTCATGCGTGTACATTTATAGTAAACACTCATTCTTTTAGCTATTCTCTTTTTAGCATAGGTGCTTCTTCTTAAACCAAACAGATATGACACAAAAGAATCAGATGACTCACCTGCCAATCAAACCTGTGCTTCAATAATCCAACGATGTCATTCGGAATACCTTCGATCATCAGCAGTCTTATTCGTTCCATCCGAGCTTTGTAGATCTTCATCAGATAGTTTTGAGGGAGTGAATGAAACTACTTGTGAAGTTGTGAGAACTTCTTCCATCTTGAAATTTGACTTTACGTACACAAATAAAACACACCAAAATAAAACACACCAAATCTGAATATATACACAAATTGCATGGGTTGCCTCCCAGCTAGCGCTAAGTTTAACTTCGTCAGCTAGACATGACTACCCGAACGTTAGGCTGGATCTGAAAGTGTGACACTATCTTTTTATCGCTCAATTGATTCTCCCCAGTAGTGCTTGACACGCTGGCTGTTTACCCTGAATGTATTGTTGGATTTGGGGTTGTATATCTCAACAACTCCGTAGGGTACACCTGAGTAATCACAAATGGACCTAACTACTTTGATTATAGCTTTCCAGGGAAAAGTTTCAACCGTGAATCGTATAACAACACCTGCTGCCCTGGCTCAAGTTGTCTGCCACGCAATTTTTTTATCATGCCATTTCTTCATCTTTTCTTTGTATAATTTGGCATTCTCATAAGCATGTAGGCGAAATTCCTCTAATTCCTTGAGTTGGTGGAGCCTTTTCTCTCATGCTGCTTGTAGATCAAGATTCAACTTCTTCAGTGCCCAATATGCTTTATGTTCAAGCTCCACTGGCAGATGGCACGCTTTCCCAAACACTATTCGATATGAGGACATACCAATGGGTGTTTTGTAAGCTTTTTGGTAGGCCCATAATGCGTCATCCAGTTTTTCAAACCAGTTCTTCCTTGTTGATCCAACAGTTCTCTCCAAAATTCTTTTGATCTCCCTGTTTGAAACTTCAACATGTCCATTTGATTGGGATGGTAGGCTGTGGTAACTTTATAAGTAACTCTGTATTTGGATAAGAGTGCATCGAAATATCTGTTGCAGAAATATGTGCCTCCATCACTGATAATTGTTCGAGGTGTTCCGAAACGAGTGAAAATATTTTTTTTAAGGAATTTTATCACCACTTTTGAATCATTTGATGGCAATACAATTGCTTCAACTCATTTGGAGACGTATTCTACTGCAACTAGTATGTACATGTTTCCGAATGATGGAACAAAGAGTCCTATAAAATCAATCCCCCATACATCAAATATCTTCACTTCCAGAATGTTTTGCAGAGGTCCTTCATTTCTCCTCGAAATATTTCCCGTTCAAAGGCACATGTCACATTGAAGAGCAAATAAATAAACATCTTTAAATAGAGTGGGCCAGAACAAACCTGATTGTAGGACTTTGGCTACAGTTTTATTTTCGCTGAAGTGTCCGCCATATGGTGCTGAATGACAATGCTGCAAGACACTATTGACTTCCTCATGTGGAACACAACATCTCAGTAATTGATCATCACAGTATTTGAACAGGTACATCTCATCCCATATATAATGCTTGACTTCTTTGAAAAACTTCTTTCGTTGCTGATGTGTCCATTCCAACGGCCATTTTCCCTATACTATGTAGTTTACATAGTCAGCATACCAAGGTACAACGTGTTGTTTCATGGCAAACAACTGTTCATTTGGAAAAGTTTTTTTGATTGTCATTTCATTGCCAGCTGTTTCTCCATTCTCGAGCCTCGATAAGTGATCTGCCACTTGGTTTTCTGTCCCTTTCCTGTCTCGGATCTCCACGTCAAATTCTTGCAATAGAAGCACCCAACGGATCAATCTGGGCTTAGCATCTTTCTTCACGATCAGATATTTCATTGTGAATGATTTGTGTAGACCACTACTTTAGGACCCAGCAGATAGGAGCAGAATTTATCAAAAACAAATACAACTGCAAGCAACTACTTTTCAATGGTTGTATAGTTGAGTTGAGCTTCATTCAGAGTTCTGCTGACGTATTAAATGGTATGAAAAAGATTTCCTTTGCATTGTCCCAAAACTGCACCTATAGCAAAATCACTAGCATCTCACATCACCTCAAATGGAAGGGTCCAGTTCAGTGCTACTATAATGAGGGAAGAAACCAGCTTCTGTTTCAAGATTTCAAAAGCTTTGTGTCATTCTTTAGTGAAGTTGAAAGACACGTCTTTCTCCAGTAGATTGCACAGAGGTTTAGCAATCTTGGAGAAGCCTTTGTAAAAATCTCCTGTAAAAGCCTGCATGTCCGAGAAAACTCCGAATCCCTTTGACAGATGATGGTGCAGGTAATTTTTCAATTTTTGATCTTTGCTTTATCTACCTCGATTCCCTTTTGTGAGATCTGATGTCATAAGACAATGACTTCCTACTCCATGAAGTGGAATTTCTCCCAGTTGAGTACCAGGTTGGTATCTCCGCATCTTTGTAACACTTTTTCCAGATTTTGCAAGCAGTGGTCGAAGAGTCTCCAAACACAGAAAAATCATCCATGAAAACCTACATACTTTGTTCCAGCATGTCTGAGAATATGGCCATCATGCAACGTTGAAATGTGGCAAGAGCATTACATAATCCAAATGACATTCTACGGAAAGTAAAAGTACCATACATGCATATAAAAGTGGTTTTCTCCTGATCTTCTGGGGCGATGGCAATCTGATAGTACCCCGAGTATCCATCCAGAAAGTAATAGAACTCATGTCCCACCAATGTGTCAAGCATCTGGTCAATGAATGATAGCGGAAAATGATCTTTCCTTGTTGCTTTGTTCAGCTTCCGGTAGTCCATGCATACTCTCCATCCAGTCACCGTTCTTGTTGGAATCAACTCGTTCTTTTCATTTGTGACTACAATAATTCCTCATTTCTTTGGTACATATTGCATAGGATTCACCTAAGTGCTGTCGGAGATGGGGTAAATGATACCGGCATCCAACTATTTGATAATTTCTTTCTTCACGACCTCCTTCATGATTGGATTTAGTCTCCGTTGATGCTCCATTGTGGCTTTGTACTCATCGTTCATCAGCATCTTGTGCATGCAAAATGATGGAGTAATGCCTCGAATGTCTGCTATAGTCCAGCCAATGGCTTTCTTGTGTTCGTGTAACACTCTCAGCAACTTTTCTTCCTGCTCCAATGTTAGCGAAGAAGAAATAATCACAGGTAAATCAGAAGAGTTTCCTAATAATTCATACCCGAGATGGCTCGGAAGTAGCTTTAGTTCAAGCTGTGATGGTTCTTCAATCGAGGGCTTGATTCGTTCCTTTTTTGGTAATTCCAAACTTTTCACCTATGGTGTCGATTTGAAGCGAAAAGGGTTTGTCAAGATAGTTGATACATTCCAGAATTTCATCATCTAACTCACTGTCAGTCATGTTGGTGATGCAAGCTTCAAGTTTATCCGTGGGAAGCGACAGTGCATCAGTATCTTGGATGATACTATCTACAACATCAATTCTAAAACATTCCTCCTCATTTCCATCACTCGGAAATTTCATGGCTTTGAAAACATTAAAGGTAACTTTGACCGGTGCAAACACACGTGTATAACGCAAGCACACGTATCGTTCAAGTAGTATAAAAATATCGATCCCACGAGGACTTAATTTCTACTGTTGTTATTAATTATTGAATCTATTTATTTACAGGTATCTAATTATAGGGAGAAGGGAATTGATTGCTTTGGTTGGTTGAATGTGGAATTGCTTAATAAAAATAAACAAAAGAAAATACTAAGGAAAATTACAAAAGAATCAAAAGATCTAGGGTCGTGACTCCACACAATATTATTAAAAAGATGAATTGATTCTCTTATTTATGTGTACTAATTCAATTTGCTAACCTGGAACACGAAGATATGCAAAAGCCTCTGTCGATGGTCAGACGCAAATACCCAGTATAACCCAATTGAACCATATGTCTATGTCAACCACATTACCTGGATTCATTAAGACCAAGTTCCAATTATGGCTACCCCCGTCCGACAGGTATATTCATATCTGTAGGGAAATCTATTAAAGGGTTATCTATCCTCAAGGAAGATCGTGGGCTATTGAATCTAAGGCTGAAACCTAAAATCCCTATGTCTAGTTCATTTTAGATTTACCCCATCAATCTTATTAATTGCCAGTTAACAAGATGCATTAAGCTTAAGACTCAATAAACAAACTAAAGAACTACCCATAAAAAGAAAATCAATTATTAAGTGTGTGTATTGTGTTTCATCACTTCCCTAGAATAAAAATAAAATGCTGGGGGTTGGGGATCCACTTTTACTATTTATAATTTAGATGTCTCCTTTAATATAATACAGAAATTAAACATGATATTACCGACCAGCCACAAAGGCGGTATTCCTTATTAAGTCAAATTAAGTCCGACCAGCCATAAAGGCGGTAATAATATTTGAACATAAATCAGCCATATAGGCGGTAATTACATGTCACCTAAAGACCAGCCATATAGGCGGTGCCACATTATGTCAAATAAATAAAACCAACCATTAAGGCGGTAATCTTTTATATTTTGAATTATAATTTCCATATTATATTTAAGGGAGATTAATCTAAATTAAAATAATAAAAGATTCACCTTATCCCAAGCGGAAAATTAACTATTAAACATTAAAAAGAAAGGTAGAAGAAGAGAACTACTATTACTGAAAATTAAAATACATAAATAAAAAATATTATTTATATATACAAAAATAGATGCTTCCTATAAAATCAGGGAGAATTTCCCAAGGAGAGCATGAAGAAATGAGCTTCTGAAGGCTTGCTTTTATAGGCAGATTCGGACCCAGCGTAGCGACGCTGGAAATGCACTAGCGTCGCGACGCTGGGTGCAGTAATGGGAGTCCACGCGTACGTTGACCACGCGGCTGTCGGCTGCAATAATTGAGCCACGTGTCACGCTCTGGTTGGCTGGCGATGCGGTCCAATGAAATCGTGCCACGTGTCAGCTTGTGATTGGGTGGAATATCGATCTAATAGAATGGTGACACGTGGTAAGCTCTAATTCATCGGTTATTCGGTCCAATAGGAGGAGGACATGTGGCACGCGCTTAGGTTGGTCGAATAGGATGTTGACACGTGGCGGCCGGCGCACGTTAGCAGAACCGTTGTGATGGTGACACGTGGCACGGTGCACGTTAGCATGATCGGCGCATGTTAGCAAAGTTGACCAGTCAGATTTTGACACGTGACTGACGGCGCACGTTAGCAGGTCCGGCGCAGGCTGGGCGGCGCGACACTCAAGGATTCAGCGTCGCGACGCGCAAAAGACCAAAATATTCCTGTTGACGCATTTTTGTCCGTTTTTACCCCAAATTGCCTCCAGTGCTTTCCAAACTTTTTTTATCTGTAAAATAACAACAAAACACATCAAAACGTTCATAAAACTCGAGAAACAATACAAAACATTAGGCTAAATGAGTGGGAATAAGTGATGTAATTACCACTCATCAAACTTCTTGGTCCTGCACTTTCATGGTTAGTTCTCTTTTTTGCACATCAATAACGGTTCGACCTGTAGCCAAGAATGGTCTCCCGAGGATGATAGGTACATCTTTGTCTTCTTCCATGTCAAGGATAATGAAATCTGCTAGGAGAATGAGTTTGTCGACTTTGACCAGCACATTTTCAACTACACCTCTCGGAAATGCGAGCATTCTATCAGCAAGTTGCAGAGAGACTGAGGTAGGCATTGCTTCTCCAATCTGTAGTTTCCTGTAGATCGAAAAAGACATCAAATTAACACTAGCACCTAAATCACACAAAGCTTTACCGATGTAATGTTCTCCTATGGTGCATGGGACGGTGAAACTGTCAGGATCTTTCAACTTCGGGGGAAGTTTCCTTTGAATGATGGCGCTCTATTCTTCTGTCAATTCTACTGTCTCGTAATCTCCTAATCTCCATTTTCGTGACAAAATATCTTTCATGAATTTGACATAGCTGGGCATATGTTCCAACGCTTCTGCAAATGAAATGTTGATAAGCAGCTTTTTGAA
This sequence comes from Zanthoxylum bungeanum, assembly GCA_019454045.1. Taxonomy (NCBI): domain Eukaryota; kingdom Viridiplantae; phylum Streptophyta; class Magnoliopsida; order Sapindales; family Rutaceae; genus Zanthoxylum; species Zanthoxylum bungeanum. The sequence continues at coordinate 90,502 of SKCR01055091.1, read as the reverse complement.
GACCTCAAAGAATCGAGCAAACTGCTTGTCCAGTTTGTTTTTCTGGAGACGCTGTGGAAAATGTGGAGGTGGAGTGAATCTTTCTTGATCTTTTTCCTTTGCTTATTTTTCCTCCATATGTGGCTCTGTTTCTTTTGGAACTTCCTCAATGGATGCCTTGATTCCAACATCTTTGTTGATTTCAGTACCGTTTTTCAAAGTAATGGCTTGACATTGCTCCTTCCCTCGGTTCCTTGGATTAGGTTCTGTGTTGCTAGGAAAGTTACCTGGCGGTTTTTAACTCTGAGCATTGGCCAGTTGTCCCATTTGATTCTCTAGTGTTTAATAGAAGTTGAATGGCTTTGATTCAATGCTACTTGATTTTGAACCATAGCTGCTAAGGCATCGTATTTTGCTTCTTTCTTTTTCAACTAGGCCAACACTTCTGTTATTCCTGGTTCTTTTTCATACTCTTGGCCTTTGTTTTGCTGTTGGAATCCTGGTGGTGGATTGTTCATTTGCCCTGAATTGTTGCTCCATGAAAAATTGGGATGATTCATCCACCCTGGGTTATAAGTGTTGAAATATGGATTGTTCCTCTGTCTATTGAAATTGTTGACATAATTCACCGTCTTATCATGTTGGTTTGTCTCTGACTCTGGTACTCCTCCATATGGTGAACTTGTGGATCCAATATTGCCTTGCATGCTAAGAGTTTCCATGAATTTGCATATATGATCCAGCTTGGCATTAACTGCTGTGTTGGCTCCAACTTCATAAATTCCTGCGATTCGTTGGATCATGCTCCTTTCTATTGGCCACAAAGAATTATTGTTGGCCATTTCTTCAATTAAGTCTCATGTCTGATCTTCTCCTTTTGCCATTAAAACTCCTCCAGCAGCAACATCAATTGTGGTTCTCATTAGTCTAGAAAGTCCATTATAGAAGGTTTGGACTTGTAGCCACTTTGAAATCTCATGTTGATGACATTTTCTGAGTAAATCCTTGTACTTTTCCCAAGCTTCGCAGACGGATTCTGGGTTATGTTGTACAAAAGATGTAATGTCATTCCTCAGTTTTGCAGTTCTGGCTGGTGGAAAGTACTTTGCAAGGAATTTAGTGGCTAGAATGATCCAAGTTGTGATGGAACCTGCTGGTAGTGAATGTAGACAAGTCTTAGCTCTGTCTTTTAAGGAATATGGAAAAATTGCAGTCTTATTGCTTCTTCAGCTGCTCGGTTGTAATTGAAAGCACCACAAACTTCCAGGAAGTTGCTGATGTGGGCATTAGGATCTTCAGTTGCATTCCCCCTAAATTGAACTGACTGTTGTATCATCTGGATGCATGTTTTGATGTCACACGTATTTGCTGTTAATGGAGGAAGTACAATACATGAAATGAAGCCGTCAACCACCGGAATAGTTCTGTCTCGAATGGGAATTGGTGGTGTAACTTTTAAAGGTTCAGGTTTCATGTTGATGATTTCTCGGCCTTCTCGTCTTTCCCTTCTCAATTTTCTGATGGTTCTTTCAATTTCTAGGTCAAGCGGACGGATTTCAACGCTTCTCGTTCTTCTCATGTAGTGTATGAGAACCTGAAACACAATAAAATAAAAAACAAGAAGTAAAAAGACGTTAGATACAAGTAACGTATCTAACCCCACAACTAATAGTGAAAGATAAATAAGTCCCCAGCAACAGCGCCAAAAAACTTGACCGGCGTGATCACACATGTATAACGCAAGCTCACGTATCGTTCAAGTAGTATAAAATCTATCGATCCCACGAGGACTTAATACCTAAGCTATTAATTTATGAAGCCAAATGTTTACGAGTATCTAATGGATTGGTTGTTTGTTTTGATGGTGATTTTAAACTAAAACAAGTAAATAGAATAACACGAAATAAATTAAAGGTAAAATCAATATTATTAAACTATCTAGGGTTGTGAATTCTTCCAATACCTTTTAAAGATGAAGTGGTTATCTCACGTTTGTGCAATATATTGGTTTATTAACCTGGAACACGAATTTATGCAAAATTCTCTTCCGATGGTCAGATACAATTACCCAATATATCCCAATTAATCATATTTTTATATCAACCAAGTTACCTAAATTCATTAAGATTAAGATCCAATTAAGGCTACCCCCGCCCGACAGGTATATTCCTATCCTATAAGGAAATCTATTAAGGGTTATCTATCCTTAAGGGACATCGTGGGCTATTGACTCTAAGGCTGAAACCTAAAATCTCTTTTCCAAATTCATTTTAAGTTTACCAAATTAATCTTATTCATGGCCAGTTAACAAGAAGCATTAAGCTTAAGGCTCAATAAATAAACATTTTTATTGCCCAAACCATAAAATAACCACTTATAAACCGGTGATATTGGAATTCATCACAATCCCAGATAACGGGTTTAGTTACAACACATATCTAGGACTAGTAAAACTTAAATAAAATAAATTACATAAAGTAAATGCTGGAAATTAAAAATGTAAATAAAACAATAAAGAAAATGTTGGGGTTAGATGATCAATTTTATTAAGTCCAACCGATCATAAAGGCGGTATCCCATTAAGTCAGGTTTTCAATAGTTTATATATTATATTTAAGGGAGATTAATCTAAATATTAGTAATAAAAGCTTTACCTTTCACCCCAAAAGAGGGGAGTTACCTCATCATGCTGAAAAGTAAAATAAAGACATAAAAGTAAAGTAAAGAAAGAACTATTGCGTAAATTAAATTAAATACAGAAAACTGTAAATAAACAAGCAATATACAATCTTCTTAGTATTCTTAAGGAATTCCTTCGAAGAAAGTATGAATTGGAATTCTGAAATTGGCCTCAATTTATAGTCAACGTCTGGCTCCACGCGTCACGACGTGTATAACATTGTGTGTCGCGACGCGCCGTTGATTTTAGACGCGTGGCGTCGGCAGTGTCTATATTTGAATTATTGGTTTGGCGTCACGACGCATAAACCTTAACGTGTCGCGACGATGACGTCAACAAAAATGTGGATTGTCAGTAGCAATAGATGATGACATGTGTCTGGCGTATGTTAGCACGATTTCTGTGATATTGACATGTGGTCGACGCATGTTAGCGAGTGTGCATGTTAGCAAGTCTGCTATGATTGTGACATGTGTCTGGCGCACGTTAGCGGCGCATGATAGCAGTCGGTGTATTTTAGCAAACGGCGCATTTTAGCAGGAAATTTATATTTTTGCCATTTTTATCATTTTTTCGCTGTTTTAGCCCCGATTTGATTTTAGAGAGTCCTGTTATTTTATTTATTTACAAAATAACACAAAACACATTAAAATATTTAAAAAACTCAAGAAACTATACAAAATATTAGGTCAAATAGACGGTAAATAATGATATATTTACCGTTTATCAACCATACCGTTCCCAACAGATATATTCCAACTATAATTTAGCCGTTGAGAGCTGTTATTTTTCCAGACCGACATACCGATTTCTGGAGACCGGTATACCAGTCTTAGACATGCAAGTTGGGGCAGTTTTTATTTTACTATAAATTAAGCCTCAATTTCATTTGTTAAACAAATTTTGAACCTTCATACATATTCTTATAAGGCAAAAACATAGAGTTTTTCAAAACTTTCATATTCATACACTCTCATACATCAAGCTCACACATTACAGCTTCACATCCATTTGTAGTGAGCTTAGAACACTTGAGTAAGCAACTCACACTTAGAATCTCCATTATCTTTTTGAGTACCCAAGTGATAATCTTAAATCTTGTTATTAAACACTTGAGGTTGTGAAATCCCTTTGTGAGTCGGTATATTCAATAGGGTAAATTGTAGAGGTTAGTGAGTGAGCCTATTGTCAAAACTTATTGTAAAGGTTTTTGAGTGAGCCTATATATAAAACTCATTGTAAGAGGTTTAGAGTAAACCTAGTGTGTAAAATTCTTGGTTGCGGGTGAGCCACGGAAAACTCGATTGATAGTGGAAATCTTCAAGCGCGGCTTGAGGGAGTGGACGTAGGCATTGTTGGTTGAACCACTATATATCACGGTATTATTTTCCATATCATTAAGTCTTTACTTATTGCAAGCTTTCATTTATATATATGCTTATTACTTAGAAACTTGCATATATGTGATATTGAAATAAAGAAAATTGACCTAAGCTAAATTGGTAAAACTAGATAAAATCGGTAAAGATTTTAAATTCCGTATTATTAGACAATAACCCAATTCAACCCTATTGAGAATATATAGTTTGGTTGTTGTATACTTGTAGGGAATTTCAGTTATGTCAATTTTTTTTAAAAAAAATACTACTATTTAATTAATAATTTTTTAAAAAATTTAGGGTTAGGCTTGGCTCTAGTCTGACCCTATATCAAGCAGGCTAAGGTCGGGCCCAACTCTCTCATAAATGGACAGGACTTTTGAAAGCTTGAACTTTAATATATTTTATGGGATAAGGTCAAAGCTTGGCCCGAACCTACCCATTGCCAACCCTAGCACCCACTGGCATAATATCTTGGGAAAATGGCAAAATGAATTAATAATCTTTTAAAACAAATTACGCAACAACTAAATTTTCCATGAGAGTGGAGCATCCACAAGTAGGTTACATAGTAACCAATGGATAAATCAGTTGGAAAATCCATTATTAAGATAAAAATTTCCTGAAAAAATAGTAAATAGGATTGAAAATCCTAAGAAATTAACGAGCGAAGTTCTATTTTCAAAGGACAAATCCGATTTATCAATATTGAAAATCATAAACTGAAAAGTTCCTAACATATGACTTAGCCAATTCTCAAAGGAATTTAAATGCCCATCAAGCTAAGAGTCGCGACACATGTCAACATCTTAAAACCGTTTATTTCCAATAAAAGGTCTGATAGAGGGAGTGGATGTAGGTGCCTAATTTTAGTCTTACTCTATTGGCCACGTGTCGCTACACAAATGAATACTCCTATGAATAATACCAGTAGACAGGAAAAATCTAAAAGATCTTCAAAACTCCCAGAACCTCAGAGGAAACTTGGATATTAAACTGACGAACCATGGTGATATCAGCCATTCTGGGGTGATATCAACAATTCCATGGTGATATCGGCCATTTCATAGTGATATCAGTCATTCCGGGATAATGTTAGCCATTCTGGGGTGATACCAGCCATTTCGGGATGATCTCAGCCATTTCGGGATGATATCAGCTATTCTGGGGCTATGTCAGTTGGATTGCCATCATAAAATTTTTTTTATTTGACTTAACTATTTACATATAATACATTTTAGATCTTTCATCAATTTCATCCTTGAAACTTCAGAATTAGAAAATCTTGTCAATAGCAAAGTTATATATACTTGAGTCTTCTTTCATTTGGAACTGAAATCACTTCTATCTGATATCGGAGTAAAAAATTATGATCAAAATACGAAAATTATACAAGGCTGGTATTTCCGAAGTTGTACACTGTTAGAACGCCCTATTAAGTTTATGGCCTCCAAAATTCAAATGTCAAATCCATATTTATAGTTATGCATTTTAAGTATTATTTCACCTACATAAAGATAAAAATCACAATAAAGATAAATATAATTAATATTTAACAAATGTGCAAAATTTAGGGGATTAATGAAACTACAAGTGTAAAATGATTCATTTCTCTTTTAATAAATATGCACTTTTTAGTATTCATCATCAGTCATTCTGGAATAATTTTATCCGGAGTGATGTCATTCACTCCGGTGTACTTTTAGTCCAGAGTGATGTCAGTCACTCTGTTATATTTTCATTCTGGAGTGATGTCAATCACTTCGATGTAGTTTCATTCTGAAATGATGCAGTCACTAGGGGTGTGCAAATTTTCGGGTCAACCCGCGACCCGACTCGACCCGAAATTTACGGGTTGGGTCACGTATTTGATATTTAAACCATACTCGACCCGACACTATAATATTTTTATTATTCTTCTAATTTTTTTTAAGTTCTTATTATTATTTCATTTATTTATTACTTTTTTTGTCTTGAAATTTATATATATGATAATTTTTGGGACATAAAATAACTAATATTTATATTTCAAAATGATTAATTCATTAATTTTTTTTTTTGGCCGACCCAACTACCCGATCGAGTTTCACCTTTCAAATTTCGGATTTCGCTTTCCCGACCCATGTGACCTGACCCGATCGGGTCTCACAAAATTCAAAAAAATCTGACCTGACGGGACCCGTGAACACCCTTAGCAGTCACTCTGATGTATTTTCATTCATGTGTGATGTCAGTCACTATGGGCTACTTTCAAAGTTAGTCGGCATTAATGTCAATCCTCTTATCTTTACATGCAATCTTAGTTTAGTATGCATTGTGACATGTGTTATACCACCTAATTTTACATATCAGTATGGTATATGACAGGTGTTCAACATGCATCTCAATCAATGGACAAGTATTGACACATTCATCTAAAATCTCCTATATAAAGCAATATGCTTGAAGAAAATGGGGACATTTTTTGGGGGAACATGAAAATATAGGAAAATATTCACTAAAATGTTAAAGAAAAAGAAAAGAGAAATACATAAAAGTTTTTGCAAGGAAAAGAATTGTAAATTGAATTTCAAACAAAAAAGATAAATCACTAAAAAGGAAGATTGTAACTTAAGCTTCAGAGTACTAATCTTGTAGGAAACTTTTATTGGACGATCAATCACCTATTTCTCGGCCCAGCTAAGAATTGGACCTTGGAGAATGAAGCCTAAACCTATTGAGAGGTGGGAATTCTTACCACTCATTTTTACCGTCTTCAAATGGTATTTGAAATTTTAATATGCAATTCAAGTGGGTGAATTGGGTATTTAAAAATTATTGTTAAATATGTAATTTAATTTCAAATTATATGAGCAATGTAAATTAAAACAGTTAATGTAAGAGAGTAAATGAAGAGAGATCAAACATAATAATTTTTAAGTGGTTCAATAATGTCGACCTATGTTCATGCCTCTAAGCACAACGCACTTGAGGATTCCACTAATCAATTGCCTTATATCCAAGGCTCTCTTATAATTCACTTATAAGGTGTCGATATACCTCTTCACAATTGACTTCACAAATGTGTTAATTAAACCTCTTCCTAATTAACTTCTTAAAATGCCAATCAACCTTTACAATAATAATGTATTTTACATTTCTCACTCAAAGTATTTCAAAATATATTTTTACAAATAAGAACAATGAAATATCAAATTCCTAACAACAATTGACTCCATATGAGTATATACATAAGTTATAACTCAAGTGTGTTTGATTATGGATCTAAAACAAATGAGAGCTCAAATATGAATACGAATCAATTAATATGCTCAAAAAAAAATTTCTAACGGGTAAAAGTAAATTTATATAACTTTCATGAAAATATGACTAACCAAAGATTCAATTTTCATTTTCTTCTTATATCTCTCCCTACAATATAATTTATTAAGGGACCTTTTGTATCCAATTTTTTTTTTTTTTTTTGGTCCTTGGAGGTTCCTTTTGAAATCCAAAATTTACCATTTTGAAATCCAAATTTTACCACTATAAAATGTTCTTTCTAATATGATAATCATACACCTTGTCGCCTAATTTCATATGGCATGAGGATCATTGATATGGGATGTTAGAGGTGTTTATAGGGTCGGGTTAATCCGAGATCCGACTCGATCAGATCCGCGTGGGTTTAAAATAAATTAATGATTTTTCACTCGATCTGATTTATCCCGAAATTTACGGGTTGGGTAATGGGTTTGATATTAAAACCCGATATGTCCCGATACTATAATATTTTTATTATTTTTCTAAAATTTTATTATTTTTTAAAGTTTTTACTATTATTTCATTTGTTTATTACTTTTGCTATATTGAAACTTTATATATATATATATATATGATAATTTTCGGGACATAAAATAAGTAATATTTATATTTCAAAATAATTAATTCATTAAAAAAAAAAATTGGCGACCCGACCATATCGGGTTTCACCTCTCAAAATTCGGATTCGGGTTTCCCGACCCGCGTGACCGACTCGATCGGTGTTGTGATTCACCGATCACTTTAGAGAATATTTGAGGAAAAACCGAATTGTATTTTATTACTTCAAGAATAAAATACAAAGTTTACAACAAGAAACTCAAAACCTTACAAACTCTCCCTATACAATCTCTACACTCTCTGGGATATGTTTACAATGGGTGAATGGCTCATTTTATAGAGTTAGAAAACGTGTGCACTGTTTTACTTGGTTGCCAGCTACACACGTTTTCTTTTCTTTCTCCAGCTTGCAAAGTTTTGGCTAATTTGCACAAGCCAATTTGCACACAGCTTGCAACAGCTGAGCAACAACATTTTTCAACTCTCTTTCGGTGGAGTTGGAGGTTTCTTGCAGCTGTCTTCAACAAATCTCCCTCTCGGTGAAGATTTCCCAAAATCTGAGCCGAACATCAATCACCCAAATCCGGATCCTTCAAAGGATCCACCCCTGGCTGCATCTGTATGATTGCCTACGTACCCTGAGTTGGGATCAAGCCAATCGTAGTTCTCTGTATTTGAAAAAACAATCATCATCTGACAGCTATCCCGGTTATGTCTCTGCACAACTCTAGCTTGTCCCGATCATCGTTCCTTTGTTGACATGTCGGCTGTGTCTCTGCACAGCACACTTCACTACATCTCTGTACAGTATTCTCCTGCTATGTCTCTGTATAGTACAATCCACTGTGTCTCTGCACAGTTTTGCTGTTATGTTTCTTCACCCGTTTATTCTTCAGTGCTTTCTTGCCTTTGGGAAACTCTCTGGCTCCCCCACATCAGTAAGCAGAATATATTCGGATCCCGGATACCTGGTTGATGGAATCCTGCCTCGCTCAGATCTTCTTGTCTGAGGTACACTGGTTTCAGGAGGTCTGTCATCATCCATCTCTGTGAATGATCTTGTAGCTTCTAGTGGAGTAGGTTGCGGCTCCCCCTGCTCAACACTCTCTTCTGTAATCTCCGATGGAACATGCTGTGTCTCCCCCTGCTCAACATCTTTATCTGCCTCCTCTGGTTCTGCTTCTGGAATTTCCTCGTGCACCATATCTGTGGCCAATTGTGCTGGTGTTGGGTCTGGATTTCTGTTGGCACTGGAATTGGAAGACATTCTGGGCATTTCAATGTCTTCAATTGTTCGGTCTTCAAGAAACTCTACTTCCTGGCTTCTGATGACCATCTTTTCCTTCGGATCTCATAGTCTGTATCCAAATTCTTCATTTCCATGGCCTAGGAATATACATGAAGTTGTCTTTGCATCGAGCTTCTCCCTGAGCTCATTGGATACATATACAACGGCTAAACAACCGAATACTCTAGGGTGAGTGTAGGATGGATACTTACCAGACCACATTTTCTCCGGAATCTCCAAGTTCAACGGTTCAGTTGGTGATCTGTTGATCAGGTAACAGGCAGCACGAACAGCTTCTCCCCAGAATGGCTTTGGCAGCTTAGCCATACTGATCATTCCTCTGACTTTCTCCATAATGGTGCGGTTCATACTTGCAGCGACACCATTATGTTGTAGTGTGTATGGAACAGTTCTCTCATGTCGAATCCCGTGTCTCATGCAGTAGGCTTCGAACCCTCTGGAACTGTACTCGCCTTCATCATCTGTACGAAGGCACTTCAGCTTCTTCCCTGTTTCATGCTCTACCATGGCGTGGAACAGCTTGAACTGATCTAGGACCTGATCCTTCGTCTTGAGGAAATACACCCAGATTTTCCGTGAAGCATCATCAATGAAAGTCAGAAAATATTTGTTACCGCCCAATGAATCAACCTCCAAGGGACCACAAACATCAGAGTGCACCAGACTGAGCAACTCTGATCTTCTCTCTGAAGAGAAATCAAATGAGACTCTGCGTTGCTTACCAATTGAGTAGTGGTTGCAAGGACCTCGTGCAGCATCCTTGGTAAGCTCCTTCTTGTTCAGGGTAGACAACCCTCTCCCACTCATGTGTCTGAGTCTCCGGTTCCACAGATTTTGAGAAGCCTCTTTTCAGCTACTTTGAGGCTGTCTGCACAAATCTTCACATGAGTCTTGTATAGTGCGCCGCAAGCATGTCCTCGGGCGACAACCATGACACCTTTCGTCATTCTCCATGTGCCATTTCTGAAGTGATTTTCATAGCCCTGTTTGTCAAGAGCTATCCCCGAGAGTACATTCAGCCGAAGTTCTGGAACATCCAGGACATCCTTCAAGATCAATGTACACCCGACATTTGTCTGCAACTGAATATCACCCATTCCTACTATCCCAGAGGAACTGATATTTCCCATCTTCACTGCTCCAAAGTCTCCTGCTTTGTATGTTGTGAAGAAATCCCTGTGAGGAGTGACGTGGTAGGATGCTGCAGTATCTACCACCCACTCAACATCTTGGGTTGCGTTGTGAAGGAATGTCTCTTCCTGTATGGAGCATATTGCTACATCTGCTTGGACAACGACCAGTGTGATCGGGGCTCACCACCTTTTTTGTTCTGCATTCCGAGGATTCATCCACATGGCTAACTCTGGGGCATGGCTCTGATACCACTTGTTGGGACCTAGGACATCACCTATCTCCACATTGGTATGATATTGTCCACTTGGGCCTAAGCCCTCATGAATTTGCTCTTGGGCTATACCCAAAAGGCCTCATACCAATGGAGATATTGTCCATACTTATAAACCCATGATCCTCCCATCTTCTAGCCAATGTGGGACTTTATTTGTACACCCAACAATCGGGTCTCACAAAATTCAAAAAAAAAAATCCGATCCAATCCGACCTGACATGTGATCACCCTATGGGATGTATTAACAAAGTAGTTCTTGAAATACTTTTGATTAATTGAAAGTTTGTACCCATCTCTCTAAATTCTGTTGGGCATTGGTGAATTTCAAGACTATTTTGTTCAAGTGCCTTAATAAACTCATTCTCTTTTATTAACTCATTAACTTTAGAAGATTCAAGTTCAATTAAGCTAATAGATTTCCCTTTCAAAGAAACGATCTCATTTTAGAATTTTTTTTCTTTTTTTCAAAACTCTCAACAACTTATTGTAAAGATGAATTTTCAATTTTCAAAACTTCATTTTTTATTTTGGAATTCATCTTTTTTTTTTTATTGAGGTATTTTTAGATACAATTTTATTCATATCACTATACAATTCATGAAATTGTTTTTGGAAACATTGGAAACCTCACTATCAAACCATCCATTTTGGACTGAGGTGCAGGTAAAACCTCCGACTATCTCAGGCTCTTACAAGAAGCGCACTCCCTGGATTCGAACATATGATCTTAAGATGAGTCATGGACCCTATACTACCAAACCATACCGTCTGGGGACTATACAATTCATGAAATGCATCAAGTAATTCATCAAAAGTGAAATTAAATATTTTTATTCAATAAAAAATTATATGTATATAAATAATAATAGAACAAAATTATATTTAACTATAATTTGGAAATAAATAAATTATAAAAAGGTTATATTTGAGATTTTAAAATTTAATGTCCATACATGAGACTTTAGATAAAAATAGATATCATAACTTTTTCTATTAAGATAAAATGTCTTAAAATAAGCGGTGGCGGAGCCATATACATGTTGGGAAGCAGTCCACCCATTCCACTTGGAATTTTGCCAGATAATTTTGATTTGTCCCTATCAAAATAAGAAACATCTACTATTTTTTGTGAAAATCAAATTTTATCTTTATTAAATCAAATGAAAATAAATGATATTTTTTTAAAAAAACAAATAACCCATAAAATACAAATATCTTAAAACAAATCATATTCAGACATAAAATAAAAAAACAAACAACACTGACTTACGAAAATAAATTAAATTAATTTCAAAAAAAAATAAAATCCGATTAAATAAATTGAGAGGTCAAAAATCACTAATATTCAATGAAAACAGCATCTTGGACTCTTAGCAATCGATTCTTAATTACTTGTGACAAATTCGGCCAAAGCGAGTCTTTGTTTGAATAGCACATGCATTCTTTTCTTTTTCTTTTTTGATAATATGAGTTTCCGTGTCAGTTACACGCACCTCAATTAATCTTCACGATTTGTGTTTCGTGTTCTTAGATGATTGTATGAGATGATATTATAATATATGCTATTTTCATATATTATATTATATATATATATTTACACACATATATATATAACCCTATTTTGTTGGTGAGGTCATGTTGAGAGGATGAATGCTTACTTGCTGAGCTTTTTAAGCTCACTCCCCTATTCCCCCAAACATTTCAGGTAGTTCGCAAGAATAGCAGGAGCAGTACCAGATTTGGATCCACGTGCCACAGTTGTATTTTCGGGTTGGTCCAGACATTTGAGTCGTCATTTGTATTTTTTTAAGTCTTGTGTTGTAAACCATTAAAGTTGTGTATACTTTATGGGTTTGTAATTTGTGATGTAATAATTGTGTGTTTTAAATTGGTTGATTTGGCATATAGAATGCTTGAGCTAAAGAAGTCTACAAACCTCTTTCTATGGTTGGGCCCGCTCTAGGGAGGTGGTCGTGACAGATTTGGTATCAGAGCTTAGGTTTATAGGTTCTGTAGACACATTGCATTGGAGAGGGTATTAACGGGATAGTTTTGTGTTTGTAGGAAAATGTCTGGACGTGGCCGTGGAACTGGTACTCAACGCGGGAGAGGGAGAGCTCGACGAATTGTGAGGTTGTCGAGTATAGGTATTGATAAGTGTGAGAAATTCAAGGGTGGGTTGAGACAGCAGATTAGATCAAGTATTTCGATTTTGGGGAAACTGCCATACTCAGTATTGGTTGACAGAGCCATGATTGCGGAGAGTGACATCATAATTGAGAAAGAGAATAGAGCCGCCTTTCAAGAGAGCAAGAAGAGGGGGCGAAATGAGATTTCTGAGGGAGGACATGGTAGATCTAATAGTAGACAATATCCTCCACAGCCGAGTCACAGCGGGTTACCACCTAGAGGCACACAGAGTGCACCTTTCAGAGGACAGTTTCATAGGGGTCAGACTGAGCAGGTTCAGAGTAGAGGTACAATACCATCTGTTGATCAAAGTGTTGTGAGTGTAGCATCTCGGCCTACTGGCCCTCGTCGGTGCTTTAATTGTGGTCAGGAGGGTCATCTCAGCATGTAATGTACCAGAGAAAAGAAGTGCTTTGAATGCCAACAACCTGGACATTTTGCTAGAGATTGCCCTACTAGTGGTGGATCTCGAGGAGCCGAGCCAACAATGGGACGTGGTAGAGGGATAGATTCCAGTAGTAGCCGTGGAAGAGGTTCGGGTTTTCCACATAACAGAGGTAGAGGAACTTCGAGTGGACCATATGGTGGTAGAGGACAGACATCTCAGGCACATACTGCACCTGGTGTTGATAGAGGATGAGTCTTCGCCATGACAGAGCACGAGGCACAAGATGGTGGTGATACTGTATCAGGCACAGTACGAGTATCAGGTATACTTGTTCGAGCTTTATTTGATACGGGTTTTACGCATTCATTTATTTCTACTAGTTGTTTTCCTTGTCTCAGTAGTGTACCAGAGACCAATAAGATTCCTTTGATTGTGAGTCTTCCTTCGGGGAAGGACATCAGGATAGATGCGGTATTTAGGGGATTGAGTGTTGAGATTGAGGCGAGACAACTACTAGTTATACTTTACCCGTTAGAAATGGAGGACTTCAGTTTGATTTTAGGGATGGATTGGTTAACTGCTCATGGAGCCGTTATTGATTGTAGCGACAAAGAAGTACGGTTTAAGTCAGATGATGGAGAGTTTAAGGTGGTCAGTGATTGTAATCGGGTTGTGGTACCCATCATTTCTGCCATGTCGGCTTGTAGGATGATTAGACAGGGGTGCAAGGGCTTTTTAGCGAATATCACTACGGTGGAAAAAGAGGAATCGATACATATAGCAAATATTCCAGTTGTGAGTGAGTATCAGTATGTCTTTCCTGATGAGTTACCCGGTTTGCCACCTCGTAGAGATCTAGAATTCACTATAGATCTAATGTCTGGTACCACTCATATTTCGGTGACTCCATATCGTTTGGCCCCAGCAGAAATGAAGGAGCTGAAGGAACAGTTGCAAGAGCTGTTGGATCGGGGATTTATTCGGCCTAGTGTTTCGCCTTGGGGAGCACCAGTATTGTTCGTAAAAAAGAAAGATGGCACATTAAGATTGTGTATAGATTATCGTCAGCTTAATAAGGTGACTATCAAGAATCGGTATCCGTTGCCCCGTATTGATGATTTATTTGACCAACTTCAGGGAGCTTCGGTGTTTTCAAAAATCGATCTTTGTTCGGGGTATCATCAAATGAGGATTCGGGATACAGATATTCCCAAGACTGCATTCCGAACGAGATACGGACATTATGAATTTTTAGTAATGCCATTTGGACTTACTAATGCCCCTGCATCATTCATGGATTTGATGAATAGAGTGTTCCGGCCGTATCTAGATAAATTTGTTGTAGTGTTTATTGATGACATCCTTGCGTATTCACCTTCTCAGATCGATCATGAGCAACATCTTCGGTTGATACTTGAGATTTTGAAGAGAGAACAAATTTATGCCAAGTTCTCTAAATGTGAATTTTGGCTGGATAGAGTGGTATTTCTGGGACACATCATCTCAGGAGAAGGTATTTATGTTGATCCATAAAAGGTTGAAGCAGTTCTGAGATGGGAGAGACCGAGAACTGTGACAGAGATTCGAAGTTTCTTGGGTTTAGCAGGCTACTACCGTCGATTTATTCAAGATTTCTCTATTATTGCTGCTCCGATGACTCAGCTGACAAGGAAGAAGATACCGTTTGTGTGGACTGATGATTGTTAGAAGAGCTTCCAAACTCTGAAGGAGAAATTAACTATTGCACCCGTACTTACTTTACCTTCCGGACTGGATGAATATGTTGTTTATACTGATGCATCACATCAAGGGTTAGGATGTGTACTGATGCAACATGGAAAAGTGATCGCTTATGCCTCGAGACAATTGAAGACCCATGAGAAGAATTATCATACTCATGATTTGGAGATGGCAGCGATTGTTCATGCTCTAAAGATTTGGAGGCATTACTTATATGGTGTCAAGTGTGAGATTTTTACTGATCATAAGAGTTTGAAGTACCTTCCCACTCAAAAGGAGTTGAATTTGAGACAGAGACGTTGGATGGAATTTCTTAGTGACTACGAGTGCATTATTAATTATCATCTAGGGAAGGCCAATGTTGTTGCTGATGCCCTTAGTAGGAAAAATATGGGTAAATTACAGTTCTTAAGAGTCAGACAGAAGATGTTTGAGGAGTTAGCGGGGTTACGATTGACCTTTAGGATATCCGTCAGAGCATGCATTCTTGCCCATATGAAGGTCCGACCTACATTGCTAGATAGACTTAAAACAACCCAGAGTGAGGATGATCAGTGTGGAAAATGGAGAGCAGAGATTCCTAAGGGGGAGAATTCTAATTTCAGAATGAGTTCGGAGGATGTATTACTTTTGGGTGATAGAGTTGTGGTACCACATTCGGGATCGCTCAAACAGGAAATCTTGGATGAGGCCCACGATGCTCCTTATAATATGCATCCTGGGAGTACCAAGATGTATCAAAATCTGAAGAAGACTTATTGGTGGCCGGAATGAAGAGAGATATTTCAGAGTTTGTATCTCGGTGTTTGGTTTGTCAGCAGGTTAAAGCAGAGCATCAACATCCAGCCGGACTACTCCAGCCTCTACTTATACCCGAGTGGCCATGGGAAAATATTGCGATGGACTTTGTAGTAGGGCTGTCGAGGACACAGAAGGGTTATGACGCAATTTGGGTGATAGTGGATCAATTATCTAAGTCTGCCCATTTTCTACCGATTCGAGTTACATGAGGACCAGAGAGACTAGCAGAATTGTATGTGGAGCAGATTGTGCGATTACATGGAGTACCGACATCGATTGTATCAGATAGAGATGCCAGATTTACTTCTCGTTTTTGGCAGGGTTTCCAGAAGTCTATGGGATCAAAGATTTCTATGAGCACATCATTTCACCCTCAGACTGATGGGCAGTCAGAGCGGACTATTCAGACATTGGAGGACCTACTGAGATCCTGTGTATTGACCTTTGCTGGAGGATGAGATGGTCACCTTCATTTGATAGAGTTTGCCTACAACAACAGCTTGGTCCTTACGGGATATTGGAGAGAGTGGGCAATGTGGCTTATCGTCTGGCCTTACCACTGGAGTTAGAAAGGATTCACAATGTATTTCATGTGTCAATGCTGAAAAAGTATGTACCAGATCCTACTCACATCCTGGAGAACCAACCGGTCGAGTTGAGTAAGAATATGACTTATGAAGAAAAGCCTGTGAAGATTGTAGAACGGAAAGTCCAAGGGTTGAGATCTAGACAGATTCCCCTTGTAAAGGTCATGTGGACTAATCATCATATTCAAGAGGCAACTTGGGAATTGGAACAAGACATGAAGGAGAAATATCCAGAACTATTTGAGGATTGATAAATTTCGGGGACGAAATTTTTGTAAGGTGGGTAGATTGTGAGATTGTGCGTGTTAGCTGGCAAAAAAATAAATATTAAAATAATAAGTTTTGCTTTTGAAAGTTTATAAGAGAGAGACAGATGCGTGTTAGCAGAGAGAAAAAAAAAATTTCTCTGAATTTCTCTCTCTCCTATTTTCTTTTCTCCCTCACTGCCAAACTTTGAACCGCCGCCGCCGCTTCACCGTCGACCTTCTGCCGCCACGCGCCGGACCACCATATAGCTGCCGCTGTCAGCTTTCCAGAACCGCCGAGATCGGGACCATCGGCCGCCGGACACGCCGCCACGCGTCGTTTGAAGGGGACAATACGCCGCCGATCTTTCTGCATTTTCCGGCCGTCTCCGGTCACTTTTGACGGCCACCTCCGGCGAGTGAGTGTTTTTCAGGCCGAGATCTTTCCAACGCCAGTGGTCACTTCCTGATCCGACATCGTTTGGGTTGTTTTCCGTTTTATAATTACAACAATTCAGGAATATTACTAGAATTTGAGATCCGACCGTTGGATCGGCGATCCGATCGCATCAGATTGTTGCTCTCAATTATACGAGCGTTTTGGTATATATATTCACCGTTGAAAGTATCTGATTGTGGGGTCCACTTTTTGTGGTGGGGCCCGATCTTCGTTGTGGGGCCCGCTTGCCTCGTTAAGCATTTCAGCTAGTTCCGGAGCCGTTCGTCGCTGTTTTTCTACTGAACATAGTTGGTTGGATATATCGAGTGGATTGTCGTTATCGACTTTGCAATTTGAGTGTCCGATTGAGATTCTTAGCGAGAATTTAGGCATATTCGAGACTTTTGCGTGGATAGAGGTAAGTACACTATGTGATGATTCTCTTAACATAATTGTTTGATGATTGATGGTTGTTGTGAGAGTCGATATATATATATATATTATATATATATATATATATATATATATATTATATATATATATATATATAATAGGTATAATTATAATTATATATATATTTTTTATATATATTTACATATTTGTAAGATATTATATTGAGATATTAAAAGCATGATAAATATGAAATCATGACTATTGAGATGAGATTGATGGATTAGATGCGAGATGTGATTGTATTGGATGATGTGTGTTGTTGTGTTATGCAGCCGGGTTTTGTATAATAGTGGTCGGATTTGAGATGAGATGTGATGATACATCAGATGGTATGAGATGATCAAAACCTTGGGAGTTGTGATGAGGTACTCTCCCATTGGTTTTTGATTTGGGGGTATACGGGGACTCCCCCATTGGTTTTAACTCACTCACACATATTTTGTGAGCTGATATGGTTGGAAACCATGAGAGTTGTGATAAGGTACTCTCTCATTGGTTTCAATCCTCTGTTATACTAGACCCGGATTAGCAACCATGTTTGATGGATGTTTGTATTGTTGTGGGATGATTGTATGAGATGGTATTATAATATATGCTATTTTCATATATTATATTATATATATATTTACACACACATATATATATATATATATATATATATATATATAAAACCCTATTTTGTTGGTGAGGTCATGTTGGGAGGATGAGTGCTTACTTGCTGAGCTTTTTAAGCTCACTCCCCTCTTTCCCCAAAAATTTCAGGTAGTTCGCAAGAATAGCAGGAGCAGTACCAGATTTGGATCCACGTGCCACAGTTGTATTTTCGGGTTGGTCCAGACATTCGAGTCGTCATTTGTATTTTTTTAAGTCTTGTGTTGTAAACCATTAAAGTTGTGTATACTTTATGGGTTTGTAATTTGTGATGTAATAATTGTGTGTTTTAAATTGGTTGATTTGGCATATAGAATGCTTGAGCTAAAGAAGTCTACGAACCTCTTTCTAGGGTTGGGCCCGCTCTAGGGAGGGGGTCGTGATATACAATTCAATATAAATCATATATTTATTCCAATGAAATGCTAAATCTTTTTGAATCCCAACTGCAAGAGCATTAGAGGTTTATGATAGGTACGAATTTAAAAATTAAATTGGAAAAGGGGAAACTAATATGACTCCTTACGTCCCCAAGAGGCGTGACTTGGTGATATAGAGTTCGGGATCTCACCTTGAGGTCCCGGGTTTGAATCCAGGGAATGCGTTTCTTGTAAGAGCCTGGGACAACCGGGGATTTTACCTGTTTTGCTTAAGCCATGAAATGATAGTTTGGCGGTGGAGTTTCCAACGATTTCAAAAAAAAAAAAATTGACTCCTTACATTGTATTTTTTTTTCAAATAATAACATAGATTGTCTATTTGTATTGATCGAATTGCCCATACAACACTATGTTGACACCATTATTTGCAACTTAAATGCCGAAGGGTATATCAGTTGTTTCACAGGGTTCTGGGTTTTTTAAAATACTAATCAACAAAATATTTCATTTGTTGTCAACGAGTGCTAACTCATTTGTTTAAGACACTAACTACCCCATATAATAGGTCTTGTATTCGATTTTTCATAAGAGTATGAGTGAATAAAAAAAATCATGTTCTATTAGTTTAAATGCTTTATTCTCATAGTTTTTGTGCATTGTTATATTAGCCTATGAGCTTTGTTCTCGTTTTATTTGGGGCTTAATCAATGATAATCCACTAAGCGAAAGTTAGTCTTTATAAAAGATATAATGACATTTTAGATTCAATTCTTCTCTATAATGAAATAATATATATATATATATATATATATACATATATAAAAGAAAGAGACTTGGACATTTGTCATTGTTACTAGTCTTACATTTATCATATAATAAAATTAAATTCTTAAAAATTAAAATGTATTAGTGTCAAGATATATGCATTATTAGTCTTGCAAATTATCATTTTAAATCTATATAACATATGTTGATATGCATTATCAACGAGACATTGATACATTAATTTGCACTACTTATAATCATAAATATAATAACAAAAAAAAAAAAAAAGAACATGCAAAGGCAATAATCATACATATTTGGAGAAAGACTCGGATTAATGAATTTTATATTAGAAACTGATTCTTAAAGGAATTAAAAGATTTTGAGAAAAATCAGTGTATTGGATCTTCTCTTTTAAACACTTATCGTATAAATAATTGGTATGAATTTATACATTGAATGTGTTATTTGAATGTGGAACTTTAATTTCTCACTTATAATTTTTTAAGCCTAATGATATGCATTCTATAAATTTTATTATATTTAAAATTTTAATTTCGATCGAATGTATTTTTTATTTGTAAGTGTTTAGAATTTAGGAACTCGTTAAAAATTTGTCAAGTCTCGATACGGGTTTGGTATTTTATTTTTTTATGAATGAGTGGGTTTAGTAATGATAAATAAAACATGCAATAGATAATGAATGAGTTTGATTTTTTATTTTACGAGTGCGGATGAATTTAATATGTCCAAATCCGTACCAAAACCCACCCGCTGTCATCCCTGCTTTTTTTTTTTTTTGGAAACTTTGAATACCCCACCGCAAAACCACACGATTCAGACTTAAGCGGAATAAATAAATATCCCTACTTTGGTACTAATTACTACCCAAAAATTCCTCAACGCTGCTTCCCAAGATTGTTGCATACTATAAAAGAACAGTCAAACAAATAACCTTGAGGCTGAGTTTATATTTTTATAATTTGCATACTGTAAAATATACGCGTAGCAGAATTTTTAGTTTTGCTGTCTCGATCATCTAAATGCAACGAAAAAAAAAAACAATAAAATTGTCATATTCTATTGAAATTTGAAATCCTAAATCATTGATCAAAATTTGAGATGATTTTGATTTTTTATTCCAATTCAAAAATTAATACGAAATTCGACACGATTTTTTATTATGAATCCATAATCAGAACGGAATTAGAATTGGAAACTCTCGACCCCTCCAAACGGACTGTCATCTCTAGTGGTATATCATTGTATGTTACTAAAGATATAAACCGAAAGCAACCTGAAGACATAAGCCAATGAAAGTAATCATAATAAATACAAAACTAAGGCTAGTAATATGGTGCTAAAATAATAATCAAAGCTTATTTTGCCTCTGTTATGTCTCTAATCTCTACTTCAGGCCTCAAAATTGTCTGCTTTAGTCAGCATATCCCTATAAATATTATTTCACCATTTCAAGTTTCTCACAACAAAATCAACAAATTACAAACAAATTTAAAGAGTTAAGATACAAATTAATCGAAGATGAAGAAGCAAGTTTGTGCTAGCTTTATTCTTCTTGTTTGCGTGGCATTTCTGGTGACACTGAGCACTGTTGAAGCTGGAACATGCAGAGCCAGCGGGAAGATAAGAGGCAAAAAGCCTCCACCAGGACAATGCAATCAAGAAAATTACTCTGATTGCTGCAAACAAGGCCAGCTTTATAGCACTTACAAATGTTCACCACAAGTGACAGGACATACAAAGGCTACATTAACACTCAACAGCTTTGAGAAAAACGGAGACGGCGGCGCCCCATCTGAATGTGACAACCAGTATCATTCAGATGATGAACCTGTGGTGGCATTATCAACTGGGTGGTACAAGAAAGGCAGCAGATGCTTGAACTATATTAACATATATGGTAATGGTAATAGTGTTAAGGCTAAGGTTGTTGATGAGTGTGATTCTACAATGGGTTGTGATGCAGATCATGATTATCAGCCTCCCTGCCCTAACAATATTGTTGATGCTTCAAAAGCTGTTTGGAAAGCCTTGGGTGTTCCAGAAAGTGACTGGGGTGATTTGGATATTTACTGGTCTGATGCTTGATCATGATCTTCAGAATATGTTCTATTTAATGAATGGAAATGTTATATTGTATGTATAATATATAGTTTAAAGTTTGCTTTGGTTGTTTAGTTTATGTATTTGTATATGAATATGGATATTTTCTTCTTCATCTCACTTTGTCTGTTTGTTAGTTTTTTTTCTTCTTCTGAAAGCTAGGAAGGTCGAAATTCTTTCTTAATCTCTTGCTTTCACCCTAAGAATTAAGCCAATTAAACTATCATTTGAAGATGTGTCGGTGTCGGATGTGATTCCACTTACGATTATCAATCACGATGTAGTAATATCATTATTGATGCATTCAGAGCTGTATGTAAACTTTGGAAGTGCCTGAAAATCAATGGGGTACTAGCATAACTATTTACTTGTCTGATGCTTGAATTTCAAGTTTCATCAAACATGTTATGCTTATATATAACAGGGAGATTCATGCTTTTACCACCTACTCTTTTGAAAATTAAAATTTACGTAAATAATATATGATTCCCTACGGTTCTATATTTTATCAAATAATTACATATACACCGATCAAGATTCGGGATTCCGAACCGTTCGATTTAGGATTTGAAATGATTTTTCGTCTCGATATTAAATCCTGAATTTTGCCAATCACGATCCTGTAAAAAAATTTTCTCGTCCCATACTTTTTTAAGATAAAAAAAATTTCATGTCTCGTCCCATTAAAATCTCATTTCACCCGTTAAAATCATATTACATCCCACTAAAATAATGTCTTGCTTTTTGTTATGTCTCGTTCCACTAAAATACTATTTAATCTGGTTTTCAAATCAGAATATATAAATATATCTCAAATCTCATCCTATTCGAGATTCAGTTGGAATGTGACGGTGAAAATTATCATCCTTAATAATAACTTTTATAATATATATTGATAATTTTTTAATTTTTAATATTTTTATTTATGTTAGTTCCATTTTTTATTGGCATGTGTCCGTGACAAAACAAGTTCAATTGAGTTGTAATTTATCATGAAGATCTTGGTGCAATTGGACTGGTTTTTGGCTGTTGTGCATCAGACATGCGTTTGTGGTGCGTTCGTTGCAGCGTTCGAACGTGTGGCGTTAGTGGCACGTTCGTTTCGGTGTTCGAACGTGTGGCTTTAGTGGCACGTTCTGCTTTGGGTTCGAACAAGTATTTCCAGTAGGCCCGCGTTCGTGGTGCGTTCGAGTAACCGTTTGAACGCGACTGCGATCTGGACACGTTTTTGTGCCTTTTGCCTTTGAAAAACCCTTGCTTTTCACCCTATCTATAAATATAACATGCCGCCGCCATCCCCTTTAGTTGAAACATATTATCCTTGAGCCAAAATCTCTCAAAGCTTTCAACCTTTCTTGAATCAATCATTGAAAACTTTTTATCTCTTTGTCTTCTTCATTAATGGTGAGATTCAATCTTTGATAAACCTTCAACACAACATAACCCAAAATTCCTAACCCTTTAGAGTTCTTTAGGAGGAAGTTTGGTAGTCAGAGTTCTGGCGTCAGAGGTGATACAATCTACTAAGAGACTTTAGAGGTTCTGAAGAAAATTGTGGGTCACGGGCTTGAGGAGTTGTGTAGTATTGAGGTACTTGAGTCGGTGGAGTTGCCACCATAGATCTTGACCATCGCTGTAAGTTTTTCTCTATATAGTGGATTGGGCTGGTAGCCGATATACCCGGAGTGGTTTTTTACTCGCACGAGTTTTCCACTTTGTCACCAAAATTATTGTGTTGATTTTGTGTGGTTTGATTTATTTACTGCTTTACTTTCTGTTATTTATTTAATATTTGCAGCATATTTTATTTGTTGTTTATTGTGGTTGCTTGTTGAGATTCCATTGTTACAGTAATCAGGACTTGTCCTGTTTAATTTGTTTAATTCCTCATAGGGTCAGAACCTAGGCTAATCGCGAATTTTCAATTGGTATCAGAGCCTGAACTCGATCCTTGACCCATTAGCTATGGAGCGTAGTCAACCCTTAAATTGTCCGTCATTTTTTAATGGCACTGAATATTTACATTGGAAGGTTCGCATGAAAGTGTTCCTTAAGTCCTTAGATGAGAGGGTCTGGATGACTGTTGAACACGGGTGGAAACCTCCAGTTGTTGTTGTTGATGGGGTATATTCCCCTAAAGACAAATTGACCTGGACCAATGACGAATTTGATGCAAGCAATAGGAACAGCAAGGCAATTAATGTCATACATGGTGTTGTGTGTTATGCTGAGTTTAGGAGAATCTCAATGTGTGAGATAGCCAAGGATGCTTGGGACATCCTGCAGACTGTGCATGAGGGCACATTGTCTGTTAAAAATAATAGACTCTATGATCTTGCTACTAGGTTTGAAGTCGCTAGAATGAAGGATGATGAGACCTTTGATGAATTTTATACTGAGATTAATGATAGCGTTAACTCAAGTTTTAACCTAGGTGAGACGATTCCTACTAGTAGGATAGTTAGAAAAATCCTTAGATCCATGTCTGATAAGTTCCTACCCAAAATCACCGCCATCAAGGAAAGCAATGACCTCGATCAGCTTAATTTAGAAGACCTCATAGGAAAACTGCAGAAACTTCATAGGTATCAAAAGCCCAAAACTATAGCGATGAAAATCACGAAGGAAGTTGTTCATGGTTCGTCTAGTGATGAGGATACCCTCACAGATCATGATTTGGCCTTGTTTGCAAAGAAGTTTAGGAAATTTCTTAAGCTGAAGAAAAGTGTCCATAGTAGTGACATGGATAGGGAGGATGAGCCTAGTGAGAGTAGGCATAGCAGGAGAGAGTCTAGAGAGGATATGGATAGTAAATCCTGTGGTGTCCAATGCCATGAATGTGAAGGATATGTGCACGTTAGATCTGAGTGTCCCAAATACCTTAGGGCTAAAGGCAAGAAAGCCATGGCAGCATCCCTTAGTGATTCTGAAGGTGATGATTCTCATAAAGACAATTATATGGCCTTTACTGCTAGTGTGACTGATGAAAGAGAGAATGTTGTTAATGATGTTGATTCAGAAATCTCTCACAATGAGTCTAATGATGAGGAAAGTCTTCAGGTATCTTATATAGAACTGTTTAATGAGAGTTTAGCTATTAAGAAGACTAATATAGAGGTCAATAAGAGGCTGAAAATAGTTGAGCTAGAAAAGAATGAAGCTCAAGCAAAATTTGAGCAAAGCCTTTTGATGGTAGATGACCTGGAGGAGAGGAATAGATGCCTAGTTGATAGGGTCCAAATTTTAGAGACCGATCTTGAAAATACTATAACCCATTTGTCTGCATTTTCTAGTGGGAATAGAAAACTAGACCAAATGCTAGGTATTAGTGTTGAGCCTAATTGCAATAAGGCGTCATCGTCAAGAGCAGTGCCTAACCCTCCTAAACATGACTTAGGAAAGAAACATGTTGAGTGCAGTCATGTTATTCCTCCATTTCCTCCTCGTCTTGTGACCAAACCTCGATTTAGAGGTGTTGTGAGTAAACCTCACTCTCATCCGAGTTTTGTGCATGTGTGCCATCAATGTGGCAAGGCATGACACATTAGGCCTAAGTGCTTCATGTTGCACAAGCAAAAGAAGAGGCCTAAGAGTGTGTCTCCTAGATTTGATTCTTCAAATCTAGTTTCTTAAGTTTCTGCACTAACAAAACAGACACAATTTCTTAGTGAGAAACTTACTTTGCTGACTGGGAATACTCATGTGAAAGAGATTCCTAGAAAGATTTGGGTGAGGAAGAAAGATGTTTTCCCTTATACTTCTGAATGTCTTGATCCTGACAGGCATGATGAGAGTGCACTTCGGTGTAACTCTTCTTAGAAGTTGCATTTGTATTTCCCATTGCATGTGTGTGTGCGTATGTTTTATGTTTTTGCACGTTTATTTTCTTTTCACTGCAATATGGGTGTGTGTGTTTTATTTTTGTTATATATTCCTTGGTATATAGGTTGGAAACCCGGACATAAATTTCATAGCCGATTCCGAATGGACGGTAGTATGATCTGCACTCGGGATACAACTCCATGTATCATTGGATATTGTCAACCCATGTTGTGTCTTTATTTTTTGTGTGTTAAATCTGAAAAATAAAAAAAAAATAGAAATTTAAAAAGACCAAATTTTTTTTTATGGCTTGTTAGAGCATGAATAGCTTGTACATGTGATCCTGATATGTAGGATATATGGTTATGCATGTATAATATGCTTCTATTTTTCGTAATGCTTTATATGCATGTGAGATGTGATAAAAACTCTCGGTATATCTTGTGCTTGCACCTCACATACACATTTTTATTATGTCAAGGCTTGGTCGCATGTATGAGTTTTTTTGGACTGGCAATCTAATTTCTATCATACTTTATTTATTGAATAATGTGACCTTTGACTAGATGACCTTGTTATCCCCTTGTAAAAGCAAAAAGAAATAAATAAATAAATATATATATATAAGTGCCAATAGGCCAAATTCAAAAGATAAGGCCAAAAACCTTTCACTCGAAAGAGTTATTATTTATGAGCTCATGAATGTTATGGGGAAAATATCATAGCATGCAACCAATGTTGCTTATTTTTAGGTCCTAGTGGTGCTGGGTTTGAACACCTATTTTTGTGGACTTGGTATGTTAATAGATGGATTTCTTGTTGGACAATTATGACCCATAGCGTCATTATTTGTACAGATCATGGTGTTGTTGTACAAATTAACTATGTGACAAAGGAGATTGCTCTCTTATCATTTGTGATTATATCACCAAGATGTAAAAATGATAGGAGGTCCTTATGATTTGTTCCTGGATTGAGAATGATATGAGACAGTATCAGTCCACGAAGGATAAATCATTAAATATCCCTAGTCAGAGTATTATCGAGATTGGACATCGATAAATACGTAAAAGACTAGTATTACACTTGTGCGCGTTGTGAGGGCACAACGTCATAGTTCTCATATATTTGGGTATAAGATACTCATGCAAGTGTAATAAGAGATTGTGTTTTACCAACGGTATGGGAAACAGCTTCGCTCTGGATAGACCCCCTCGGAATTCCATTGGTAGTATGACTATGTGTCTATATAAGTCCGAAATCAGGATAGGTGTATTTGGTCTTAACCTGAGACTTGCACCGCTAATACTTGCGACAATCAATATACTTTGGTTTTGGTCGTCCAGGGCTTTAACCGGTTTCTATGTACGCCTCTTCTGGGTATATCGAGAATCGTAGTGTGTTGGGTGTGATGTCAAGATGGAAGTATCACTTCGGTCATAGTGGAGATGATGGTCACGTAGGATACGGGACTGGTTCTCTTAAAATGCTGCAGCTATCGGGATATTATGACAAGGTCATATATATCCGATTATAGAGACTAGTTACTAGACATCCGACATGTGCTTCGTACGGGGCAGACACAATTCCAGCCCCAGGCCTAGCACGTGATCATCCGATACTGGATCGAAATACGCAATACTACGTATATGATGAGTGGTAAAACTATCAATATTTCCCACTCATTTAACGTAATATTTTGTATAGTTTCTTGAGTTTTGTGAACGTTTTGATGTGTTTTGTGTTATTTTGTAGATAAATAAAGTTTCAGGTCATTCTGGAGGTGATTTGGAGCAAAACAGGAAAAATTGGGAAAAAGGGCAATTTAGTAAATTTCCGCGTCGCGACGCCTAACATGTGCCGAACAGTGCTAACGTGCACCGGGTCCACAAATCAGAATCTGAGAAAAGTTGACTTTGCTAACGTGTGCCGTGCCACGTGTCACCATCACAACCGATCTGCTAAAATACGCCGTGCCACGTGTCATCATCCTACGGTGCCGACAATTACTATTGCCACGTGTCATCCTACGTGTCGCCACGTCATCCGGTCAACGAGTCAACTCTTCCACGCGTCTTGCCACGTCATCATCCACGTCAGCAGGTCAACCGAGTCAACATGCCATGTCATCATCAACCAATCACGCCGTGACACGTGTCGCAATCCTACGGTGCAAACAATTTCTCTCAGCCGCCTTGCCACATCATCGCCACATCAGCATAATAATTGAGCTCTTAGCCGCCTCACCACGTGTCGCCTTATCCTCTTATCCGAATCGACACGTGTCAAGCCGAGAGTATGGCACGCCTCACTGTTCCAGCGTCGCGACGCCAAAGGACCTGGCGTCGCGACGCCCGAAGCTTATCCGCGCCTATAAATTCAGCTCGAGATTTCAGATTTTGTTGCACCACTCTCTCTATTCCCTTTGATGTAAAGAGAGAGTTTCTCTCTCTAGTTTCTTTAGTTTTTAGTTTTTTTTTTTTAATTTTTGTAAATAATTTTAATTACGTTTTGTAATAATAGTAATTTACTTTTTACTTTTTACAGTTTTTACTATTCACTATGAGGAGGTAACTTCTCCAGCTAGGGTGAAAGGTAATTCTTTTACTGTTACTATTTAGATTAATCTCCCTTAAAAATAATATATTCACTGTTTAAAATATTGACTTAAAAAGGATACCGCTATATTGGTCGGTTGGTAAATTAATTTTAATCTGGTTTAAACCTGACTAATCAAGGATACCGCCAGATTGGTCGGTTGGTAAATTAATTTTAATCTGGTTTAAACCTGACTAATCAAGGATACCGCCAGATTGGTCGGTTGGTAAATTAATTTTAATCTGGTTTAAACCTGACTAATCAAGGATACCGCCAGATTGGTCGGTTGGTAATATTATCACAAGTTTATATATTATTTTATGGGAGATATCTAAATTAGTAGTAGTAAAAGTAATTCATTTTACCTTAGCATTTTATTTTATTTTACTTTTCAGCTTTTACTTTATGTCTTTTACTTTTAAGTTTTTACTAGCCCTAGTTATGTGTTAGTTATCTGGGGTTGTGATGAATTCTAATATCACCAGTTTATAAGGGGTTATTTTATAGTTTGGGTAATTTAAAGGTTTACTTATTAAGTCTTAAGCTTAATGCTTCTTGTTGTCTGATCACCAATAAGATTGATGTGGTAAATCTAAAATGAACTAGACATAGGGATTTTAGGTTTAAGCCTTAGACTTAATAGCCCACGATCTTCCTTGAGGATAGATAACCCTTTAATAGATTTCCTTACAGGATAGACATATACCTGTCGGGCGGGGGTAGCCATAAGTGGAACTTAAACTTAATGAATCCAGATAATTTGGTTGACATAGACATATGGTTCAATTGGGTTAAACTGGGTATTTGCGTCTGACCATCGACAAAGGTTTTTGCATAATTTAGTGTTCCAGGTTAGTAAACTGATTTATTACACAAACATAAAATAATCACTTCATCATTTAAATGATATTAGAATGAGTCACAACCCTAGATCTTTGTGTCTTTTGTTATTTTCCTTAGTATTTTCTTTTGTCTTTTTATTTATTTATTTATTTTGCAAAACCACAATCAACCAAATCAATCAAGCAATCATTCTCTCACCCTCAATTAGATATTTGTAAATAAATAGATTCAATAATTAATAACAACAGTAGGAATTAAGTCCTCGTGGGATCGATATTTTTATACTACTTGAACGATACGTGCGCTTGCGTTATACGTGTGTGTTTACACCGGTCAAGTTTTTGGCGCCGTTGCCGGGGACTTATTTTTCTTAAGTTATTAATTTTGAAGCTATCTAATTTTCTTTATTTTTATCTGTAATTTTTATCCATTTCTTTTGTTTTCAGGTGATTGAAAAAATGGAACACTACTGGGAGATTGAAAGATCACGAGCTTTACTAGAAGATACACCCAAAATCTGGGAGCAACAGTCCGGTTTTCTGAGGCCTGTTGTCCAGCCCAACAATTATCACTGGATGCCAGAACCAAGCAATACCACATTTGCTCAACAGAACTCAATGGGGAGATGTGACATATGTAATGGTAACCACCCTAGAGATTATTGCGAATACAACTACCATCCAGGGTGGCAGAGCTATCAAGATCCTTCATGGTATGACGAGCCATCACATTTCACAGAACAACATTTTCCATCTTATCCACCATCTACCTATGATCTTCATCAACAACCAGAACCATCAGAGGAAGATCAATTGCCAAACATGCTTGAAGATATGTTCAAGAAACGAAAAGAAAAGTTGGATACAATGCTTGAAACAAGTCAGAATCAATTTGAAAGTATTCAGAGACAATCAGAATTCATTCAGAGGATGACAGATCAAATGAGACAATTCACAGAAAACCAGAACTACATACCTCAAGAACCAATTTCAGATGACACTGATGAAGCCTTCGAGTACCCAGAGATTCACAATGACACTTCAACAGAGGAGGAGGCTGAGCAGTATCAACAACCAGAGGTATCAGTTCAGGAGCCCGAACCGGCAAAGTCTCAATTTGACTTTTATTATTCAGATTCTGACGAGGATGAAGCTGATCTATTTGTACCAAAACTGCACCAACAACGGAGGATCAAACTTTCATCCTCAAAATGAAGATCTTTGAGACTATTTTGCAATTATGTTTGAAGAAGATCTACCTGAGCCAATCATTCACCCAGATCAGAGGATGAAGACCTAAAATCTGACATTTATTTTCATCCTCAGGTTGATAATTTTGAAGCATGCATTTCACAGAGGACAGATGAAGAGCTGAATACAAGAATTTTACAATACATCTGTGAAGAAAAGGTGGAACAAGAAGCAGAGCAAATGGAGGAGCAAATGTCTGACCTTAATAAAGATCCAGAGCATTCAGGAGAAACATCGCTGTTTTGGGGAGTACAAATCAAAGATATCGCCCAAAAACTGAACAGAATGGAACTCCCATTCCAAGTCAAGCACCAAATAAGACCTCCTGATTTTCTTTCTTTCTTTGCAGAATCACTGGAACAACAAGGAGCAAAAAGGTGGCACGAGCACTGAATGAGACAAAACTCTTTTTGCCACTTTACCGTTGGAAGAGACCCTTCAAAAGAAACGCTCACGGGATTGTCTTTAATCGGACGTCCAAAACGACATTGAAGCCTTCTTAACAAATGAATTTCAGTCACGTCTGGCTGAAGACGAAAAATTTAGCGCTAGCAGGGAGGCAACCCATGCAATTTGTTATAATTTCTGTTTTATATTTTGTGTATATATGTTGTAGAATTTTTTTTAATTTTGTGTGTTATTTTTGTAGGGAAAAGCACAAACGGAGCATTTTAAGACATAATGAATGGTGTTTGGCAATCACAAAAATGAGAAACAATTCATTAGTGAGGGCTGAGTAAAGAATTAATTCTTGAGATGCATCCTAATGGATTTACATACCAAACGAGTGGCGTATTGTGTACACAATTCCGTTGCCTTAATTATTGCTTTGATTCGCTTTTCTGTTGTAATTATCTTTATTTTCGTAGACAGGATCCAGACTTTTTGACCTTTCACGATTCAGTTTGTTGTTTAGCTAACAAACGTCATTTGGAAGATACTAATGCTATTATTGTACTCACCCTTTTCAGGTACTATAAATTCAGCCCGTCATTGCACTTTTGAAGGCATCCTGATTTGAAAAAGAAATACATAAAAAATGGAAGCCACTTCAAGAAGACGAGTTGAAAACATATGTGTGTTTTGCGGTAGTAGTGTTGGTACTAAACCACAATACGTAGAAGCAGCACAGGAATTGGGTCGTATCTTAGCTGCAAGGAATATGCACTTAATATATGGCGGAGGAAATCTTGGACTTATGGGGATCGTTTCAAAGGCTGTACAGGAAGGAGGCAGTCACGTTTTGGGAATCATCCCAAAACCCTTGGCAGAGGCAAATCTTATTGGATCATCAAAAGGAGAGGAACTGATCGTGCCAGGTATGTCTGAACGACTGGTAGAAATGATTAACCGTGCTGATGCTTTTATCGCTTTGCCAGGTGGCCTGGGTACATTGGAGGAAATTTTTATTGTGCTATCTTGGGCGAACCTGAACATACATCAGAAACCAATTGGGCTGCTCAACGTTGATGGATTTTATGATTTTCTTTGTGTGTTTCTTGATGATGCTCGGAGAAATGGGTTCGTGTCAAAACCTTTAAAAGAACTACTATTTACTGCCAGAACTGCTCCGGATCTAATACACCAACTCATAGCCTATGAACCACAAGTTGGCCCTATCCTTTCAAAGATAAATTGGTCCGAGGACGATCGTGGTAAGAGGCGTATGATTAATTGGATCTTAACATTTAATTTTTTGTAGATTTTCAGCTAACCAGGTATTATTTTCTAAACTCTTCTTTTACTGTTTAAGACATTGGGGACAATGTCTCATTTATGTTTGGGGGAGGAAATTAGTTGATTAGTACTTTGTTTTTAGTTTGTATGTTGTTTTTATTTTTAGTCCAAAATTTTTCGAAAAATACAAAAAAATTGAAAAATTTTCAAAAATTACAAAAATATTTTGTGTTTTTTCGTTCTTTTATTTTGACTAAAAAGGTGAAATTGATAAGAGATAGCTGAGTAAGGAGTTTCCACTCTTGAGACGTATCTCAAACCTATTTCGAAACAAGTTAATTTTTGTTTATTTCCTTTTAAATTATTTAATTTGTGAATTCTCCATAACACTGACTAAAATGGATCTTCATATGCTCAGTTGGCAGGTATTATCAACATGCATAGTAACATACGGACATGAGCTAAAATTGAAAAGTTTCTAATACTCAGTGCTCTAGTTTAATTGGAGGAAGCATCTCAAAAAGTGATGGAGTAAAAAAAAATAATAAAATAAAAAATCTGAGGTCCGAGTTATTAAGTCTGTAAGGGTGTTTTAACACATAGTGCCCTAAAACCAACTGGTTTGGGAGTCACTGGCCCAAAGCTCGCTACATGGATCAAAGATGCTGCAAAAATAAATATATCTAAAGTCTGAGTAATTAAGTCCGTAGGGGTGTCTTAACACCTGGTGCCCTAAAGCCAACTGGTTTGGGGGAGCCACCGACCTAACACTCGTTACATAGATGGAAGATATTGTATATAAATAAAAAATAGAAAAGAAAAATCAAAGAGAAAAATCAGAAAAATTATTCCATTGCTATAAAAAGGTGTGAAATCTGATAGAACTTTAGGACAAAAATATTATTCTCTTATCAACTGCACTTATGATTGTTGTGGGCAAAAATAAGTTGTTTAATATCTTGTTGGCTATGTATATGAAGAATGGTAAAAATAATCGGAGAATTTACTTATTCAGTAATTTAGAAAGAAACAAAACAACTAGTAACTTGAAGTAGAAGTTTCACCTGATTAGTCACTAACATCTTTATTCTCTTTTCTCTTGTCTTTTTGCTTTTGTGTGCATTAGTTTTACTACATTTTTACTTTTGTAAAATGTTTGTGGGTATCATTGTTGTAAACCCTCACGAGACTACAACTCGTCCACTAGGAACACCTAGGGGTTTAAAGGCTTGTTGCATATGCTAAATGCAACCGTGATCCCTACGAAAGTGGCTTAGTTAATTTATTTATGTTATTTTACTCTATGTTTTGCTCGAGGACTAGCAAAATGTTAGGTTTGGGGGTGTGATGAGTGGTAAAACTATCACTATTTTCCACTCATTTAACGTAATATTTTGTATAGTTTCTTGAGTTTTGTGAACGTTTTGATGTGTTTTGTGTTATTTTGTAGATAAATAAAGTTACAGGTCATTCTGGAGGTGATTTGGAGCAAAACAAGAAAAATTGGGAAAAAGGGCAATTTAGTAAATTTCCGCATCGCGACGCTCAAGCCCTTAGCGTCGCGACGCCTAACATGCGCCGAACAGTGCTAACGTGCGCCGGGTCCACAAATCAGAATCTGAGAAAAGTTGACTT
The DNA here is from genome assembly GCA_019454045.1 of Zanthoxylum bungeanum. Taxonomy (NCBI): domain Eukaryota; kingdom Viridiplantae; phylum Streptophyta; class Magnoliopsida; order Sapindales; family Rutaceae; genus Zanthoxylum; species Zanthoxylum bungeanum. The sequence continues at coordinate 57,298 of SKCR01055091.1, read as the reverse complement.
TGCTAACGTGTGCCGTGCCACGTGTCACCATCACAACCGATCTGCTAAAATACGCCGTGCCACGTGTCATCATCCTACGGTGCCGACAATTACTATTTCCACGTGTGCCACGTGTCATCCTACGTGTCGCCACGTCATCCGGTCAACGAGTCAACTCTTCAACGCGTCTTGCCACGTCATCATCCACGTCAGCAGGTCAACCAAGTCAACATGCCACGTCATCATCAACCAATCACGCCGTGACACGTGTCGCAATCCTACGGTGCCGACAATTTCTCTCAGCCGCCTTGCCACGTCATCGCCACGTCAGCATAATAATTGAGCTCTTAGCCGCCTCGCCACGTGTCGCCTTATCCTCTTATCTGAATCGCCACGTGTCAAGCCGAGAGCATGCCACGCCTCACGGTTCTGGCGTCGTGACTCCCGAAGCTTATCCGCGCCTATAAATTCAGCTCGAGATTTCAGATTTTGTTGCACCACTCTCTCCCTTCCCTTTGATGTAAAAAGAGAGTTTCTCTCTCTAGTTTCTTTAGTTTTTAGTTTTTTTTTTTAATTTTTGTAAATAATTTTAATTACGTTTTGTAATAATAGTAATTTACTTTTTACTTTTTACAGTTTTTACTATTCACTATGAGGAGGTAACTTCTCCAGCTATGGTGAAAGGTAATTCTTTTACTGTTACTATTTAGATTAATCTCCCTTAAAAATAATATATTCACTGTTTAAAATATTGACTTAAAAAGGATACCGCTATATTAGTCGGTTGGTAAATTAATTTTAATCTGGTTTAAACCTGACTAATCAAGGATTCCGCCAGATTGGTCGGTTGGTAATTTAATTTTGGTTCCGCCTTTATGGCTGGTTTATGGACAAATATTACCGCCTTTATGGCTGGTTGGACTTAATTTGACTTAATCGGGATACCGCCAGACTGGTCGGTTGGTAATATTATCACAAGTTTATATATTATTTTATGGGAGATATCTAAATTAGTAGTAAAAGTAATTCCTTTTACCTTAACATTTTATTTTATTTTACTTTTCAACTTTTACTTTATGTCTTTTACTTTTAAGTTTTTACTAGCCCTAGTTATGTGTTAGTTATCTGGGGTTGTGATGAATTCTAATATCACCGGTTTATAAGGGGTTATTTTATAGTTTGGGTAATTTAAAGGTTTACTTATTAAGTCTTAAGCTTAATGCTTCTTGTTGTCTGATCACCAATAAGATTGATGTGGTAAATCTCAAATGAACTAGACATAGGGATTTTAGGTTTAAGCCTTAGACTTAATAGCCCACGATCTTCCTTAAGGATAGATAACCCTTTAATAGATTTCCTTACAGGATAGACATATACTTGTCGGGCGGGGGTAGCCATAAGTGGAACTTAAACTTAATGAATCCAGATAATTTGGTTGACATAGACATATGGTTCAATTGGGTTAAACTGGGTATTTGCGTCTGACCATCGACATAGGTTTTTGCATAATTTAGTGTTCCAGGTTAGTAAACTGATTTATTACACAAACATAAAATAACCACTTCATCATTTAAATGATATTAGAATGAGTCACAACCCTAGATCTTTGTGTCTTTTGTTATTTTCCTTAGTATTTTCTTTTGTCTTTTTATTTATTTATTTATTTTGCAAAACCACAATCAACCAAATCAATCAAGCAATCATTCTCTTCACCCTCAATTAGATATTTGTAAATAAATAGATTCAATAATTAATAACAACAGTAGGAATTAAGTCCTCGTGGGATCGATATTTTTATACTACTTGAACGATACGTGCGCTTGCGTTATACGTGTGTGTTTACGCCGGTCAGTATACTACGCCAGATATAGATCTCTACATTCCTGTAAGGATATTTCTGGAGAATTGGGTAGGCATGACACTTTGCTAGAAGCCAATCTTGTCTTGTAAATCGATACAAACGTAGTACGAGGTACTTACGTGTTCGGATAGTCCGACGACCGAATTTACTGCCAACATATCCGGGGATCTCATGGGTCGCTTCCCGAAGATTCACCGATGACGTATGACTCGCACTTTTAATTAATCTGGGATTAATTAGATGTGAAAGAAAATTATTCTGGGATTAATTGCGGAGATATTTTATCTGGGATAAAATATCAATAAAAGAGAGATAACGATTAATTTGGAATTAATCGATAAATTAATATATTCGATATATTAAACGAAATTAGATTTCGACGCGGAATTAAAATTAGATTTTAATTCGGGCGAACGAGTTAATTTAGAATTAATTCGTTAGCGACGTGAATAGTGATTTCGCTAGGCATAATCATTTAATAACGTCGCAACGGAAAATTTTTTAATTTGGAATTAGCGAACCCGAGCCCGGGATTGTTTGCGAGCGCATTCGCATTTCGAATTCGAGTGCGGCACTCAAATCAAATCAAACGTCAAATCGCTAGTCACATCAAGCGTCAAATCATTTGTCACTTTGAGTGATGTGACTTGATAACTTGATTGAGTGATGTGAATAGTGGATGTGGTGGTTGTAGCCTTTATTGTTTGACTTTTTGAAATCAAATAAATTGGAAAATTAATTTATTAATTGAAGATGTGTATTAGATACACAATTCTTTTTCCCACCCAAAATAATATGCATTTTATCTCTCTCTCTTTTCACGGTTTTGAACCTCTTTTTCTCTTCTCTCTCACACGCCCATGGTGGGCATTTTTCTTCTGGTTTGGCAGCCCACTGCCGAGAGCCAAAGGGAAAAAGGGAAGCAAAAGTGTGGTGATTTTGTGGTAAAATCATCAAGAGCTAACACTCCGAGAGACATGCGAAGGTGATAGGGAAGTCCACCCATGAGCTTGGAATCAAATCACAAAGCTTGGAGCTTGATGAAGATGATCCAAAGCCGAAAACAGTGGGCTGTTTCACTGCCACTGCCGAGTTTGAAGGAAGGCAGAAAACGAGTTTTTGTTGCCTCTCGCGTCGCTCAACCGATCGATGTAAGTATTCCGCGACTTCTTTGATTGTATTCACATGTATTTTCATTGCTTGAAATGATCTTGGGATGCTTAGAAAATTCCAACATGGTATCAGAGTAAGGTTGACCATGAAAATATTTAGGGCTTAAAATTGGAGAAATTGTATTTGAGCATGATTTAATGAAATTTGATGATTTAGTATGCTTAAATGTTGTTGAATTGAAGATTGATTCGATCAATTTCAAGAAATTGTGTTTGGAACATTTTTCCCCAATTTTTGGAGGCTTGGCCGAATTGATGAATAGCCCTAATGACTTGGATTTTTTGTTTTTTGATTCATTGGATGAGTTGGAAACAATTGGGAATGATGATTTAATGTTAATTTGGATTGAATTGGATTGAATTCGGAATTGACATAAAATTACCCTCCATTGCCGAGAGTTAATGTAGCATGTTTGGGTTTGATTTTTGTTAAATTGTGTTGGACATGATTTAATGTTGATAAGCATGATTAATTAGGCTAATTTGGTATTTTGGAAATATTGATTTGGTTAATTAATTATGTTATACACTTTATGTAATTAAATTGTAAAATTGGGCTTTTGTAATTTAATTATAATGGGCCTATTTTAGAAATTGGGCTTGTAATGTTGTTATTGGGCTTATTGGGCTTGGTTGTACTAAGTTGGGTTTAGGCTAAATTGGTTGGATCCAATTGGGCCCAAAACCGCTTCCATAAAGCCCAAATGCGACTAATGGACCTTTAAAGTTTAATTGGGCCTAAATTGATTTCTTCACTTATGGGGTAATTCCCGGATTGGACTTTGGCTATTGGGTTTGACCCGAGTTGACCAAAAGTCCACGCCTTAAGAAATTAATTAAAAGCCCATTGGACTTTAATTAAATTAATATTGGATATTAATCGGGCTTTGAGACCCGTAACGATTAAATTTGGAATTTAAATCGTAAAAGTTCATTAATAAAGTGTGTTATTTAATTTGGAATTAAATAGCGAATTAGTATTAAATACAAATTGAATTGGATTTAATTATGTAGTTTAATTTAATTCGAGAATTCGTACTTTGAGTACTTATTCGTAAAAGAGTTTGAATCGAGCAAAATCAATCTGAACAAATCGGTTTGAACATTGGATGGTCTCTAATTATCAGATTAATTAATTTGATTAGATTGATTGATAACATGCTTGTGTGAATACATGGTTGCGATGCATGAATAATGTATATCGGATGGATATTAGATGGGTGGGGCAATTTTAGAAATTACTGTAATAAATTTGGAATTTATTAATTGGACCTATGTGTCCAGCCTTATTACCTCCTTACTCTTTGTATTCTCTTCTCACCTATTCCCCTCAATGTAAATGAGGTTTCTTTAGAAGTGTAATGTAACGGGTAGAAGAAATATTTGTGCTAGCGGGAGAGAGGAAAGGGAGAGATTTGATCTAGGATCATTGTGTAAAGTGTCCATCCGCATATCATTATTATTTTATTATACGCGCTTTATTATGTGTTTAGAATGCATGTTTAAGGGTGTATGATGATGAGACCTTAACAAAGATAATAAATTGGTTGCCAATTTGCACGCGAAAAACCCTCGTAAAATATTAAGCGTTTTTCCTTCCATTGAGTGATTCTTACTCAAGATCTAAGACGGCATTGGTTTGTTGGCCAAAGTCAAGGCCTTTTTCAGTTGAGGATGTGTTTGAATCACGAGAGTTTTGTTCCATATCAGTGTCTTGTCCAAGTTGTGGTTTGTTGGCCAAAGTCAAGACCACTTCTTGTCCATCGACATTGATTACGAAGTTTTCCATGGTCAATGGGTCACGCTTAACTGGGATCACTAAGTTTGTTGTGCCAAAGCCAAGGCTTAGTTGATTCAGAGGAAAAAGGTTAGGCAATATATTGGATATATTGGCATATATAAGATATATGTTTCGGACTTGGATGTCCCCCTACTAGATCTAGGAATTGGATTGGATCCAATTGATCTTAGAGATCTACCTAGTTAATTATCATACAATTTGTTGGCCAAAGTCAAGATTGTGTGATATTTAACGGGATCCTAGCCCGCTAGGAAACACGGTTTCCCGAGTACTCGACAGAGGGTTAGAGGCTCATCGAAAAATAGTGGGAGGCAAGAATTAAATTTGTAATATTCGTTTAATTACTTGCCATACGCGTTCAATCAAATATCATTCGTCAAATAAATTAAATGTTAGTTGGACTAATATTTAAATTGTTGTTTTAACAAAGAGTTGGACTGTATTCAAATAATTCATTTATATTTGATTATATAATTGGATTATAATAATCAATATATTTGATTCAATTAATTGTAGTTGATTAAAATAGTTGGACTATAATAATCATTAAAATAAATAGTACCTAAATCGTTGATTAAATAGTTGGACTATTAGAATCAATACAAAATTGAAAGATTGACATTTAAAACATAATCCTAGGGAAAATGTATTTAAATGGTTTAATTTTCAAAATTAGGAATAAAGTTTCAGGATGGTCCTGGAAAATCATAAGTTACTTTATTTGATAAAATAACATATTATGCCTAAGTCCGGAGTTAAGCAAATAGTAGAGCATAATCTTTGGAAGATTTATGTGATGATAACTTTAGTGCTTAATCCATCATATTTGCCAAATAGACTCCTTAATTTCTTTGTCAGAACTAAGGGTTAGATCCTTAAAGTATGATAATGAAATTGGAGGATTTTCATAAATCTATACTTAGATTTTAGAAGTACTATAATTGCAATAAATAATTCTTGGAGAATTAATGACTATTCTCAATGAGATAAAGTCAAAGTTTGCAATAGGCAAGTAGCGCAAGGCGCACTTCACTTCGATATTCTAGAAACCCGAGGCTTAGCCAAAGGCTTCTGGAATGTGAAAAAGGGCAAAGGCAAAATCATTATAATCTTCTAGGAAGATAAAGGACATATCCCAAAATGTCTGCCTAAATTGTGGCAAATAGGATCGCGGAAGCGTGACTGCCGTTTGGACAAAGCAGACATGAATGAATTAAAGACGGTGCAAGGCTCCGGCTTTAAATATGTTTGTCATAATTATGTTCATTACTAGTATTAAAATTGGATTTTATATACTTAGTGTGATACATAAATATCTGTACTGATGTGCAGAATCTGCTATGAGCAGGATACTGACTTCAGTTGAGATTCATCTGCGAATTGGAAACAGGACGAAAATCGCTGTTTCAACCGTAGATACCTATTTTAGGAACTACCCTCAGGTTTGTACCTAAATTAGGAAACTGTTATAATGTAACTAGTTTGACTAGATACATTATCTTTATATCAGTGTTTAATCTGTTGCGGATTGACCTTTATATTCTAGGACACTAAAATGTTTCATTATATAAAGATGATATTGAGATAAACACATTAGATGTGAATAACAGCGTTTATATTTTGAATATAAATAAATCTCAAACGTATACATGACAAACAAATAGCTCAAACTGATTTGATCAGAAGAAACTAATTGTGGCATTGTTGTCTGGGACACAATTAAACAAGACTCGTATATCCACACTTTCGAAGAATGGGTACTAGGACGTAATTGATTCTATTCAAATAAAGTCTACGAATCTAGTTTATTGGGCAAAGTGCCTAAAACACATTTACTTGGTAAAAGTGCAAATGCCACCAATCTGTTAGCCCTAATTCATAGTGAAGCAAGTGGGCCCATGTCTAGCTAGGCTAGAGATGGATATGAATATTTCGTGACCTATACGGATGTGGCATCGCGTTATGGTTATGTGTCTCTTTTGAAACACAAATCGGAAACTTTTAAGTTTCGACACGAAAATAGACAAACAGATCGGCTATAGTATTATACCGTCACGGTAAGACCATAATGGAAAATACTTAGGCAATAAGTTTCTAATATACTTGAAAGAGTAAAATATTCTTTCATATAGGACCCCTCCCAGAACACGTCATTTTGACGGTGTGTCCGAACTGATAAACCGAATTTTGTTAGACATGATAAGGTTAATCATGAGTCGCTCTGAGCTACCATTTCCTTCAACGGATACACATTAACAGTGCAAAACTTATTTTGAATAAGGTTCCATAATAATCTGTTTGACATATTTCATATTAGATATGAACAGGAAAAAAACCAGGTTTCTCATTCCTGAACATTTGGGATTCTAGGCATATGTTTGGATGATACCAAACTAAAACCCAAATTGGATAAGTGCCAATTGTTGGTTGTCATAGGGATACCAAAGTATAGTACTTATACAACTCACAAGAGAACAATTTAATTGTTGTTCACCATGCGGCTTTCTTAAGAGGAATACCGATATGCAGTGGTAAGTGGGAGGATAGTAAAACTCGATGAAAATTGGAGTAATATTATTCCAAGGCACCGAATCTTAATGGAACATATATAGTTCATCAAAGATGAAACTATACCAGTAATCTTCGTATACACAAGAACCGCGTATGTCGGAGAGAGTCAGAAAACAAACTGGGGTATGAGTTTCTGATCTTACCTCATAAAGATGTCAATCTTTTGAGGAATACCAACTGACTACGTATGAGGTAGTGATGCAAGGTATCGACTCCATATTATGGCAAAGTGCCATAAGTCCGAAATGGATTCCATGTATATCAACCAGTTTGGATACTAGTTGATGTACCGCAAGACATTGTGTCTATTAGTACTTTATATGTCTTCAAGGAAGACATACATGGAAGGCAACATACTTACGTATAAAGCTGGGCTTTTAGCTGAAAGGTATCGTTATCAACATTGTGTTGATTACGATTCAACCTTTTACCTGTTGCCATGGTAAATCCATTTGGATAATGCTTACTAACGCTGCATGTTTCTTTTATGAAATATGTCAGCTGAACGAGAAAATCGCTTTCCTTAAACGGAAACCTTTTGGAGGATGTTTACAACATCCTGTCGGTTTTGTCGTACCTAAACTAGCAAACAAGGTTTGCAGGTTGTTCGATCCATGTTTGGATTGAAGCAAGCATAAGTTCTTGGAATTATCGTTTTGATGTAATCATAATGGAGTATGATTTAATTCAAAACGAAAATGATTCTTGTGTATATAAGAAGGTTAGTGGGAGCGCACTGTCAATCGCTGTTATATAAAATAATGATAATATGTCATTTCTTGGAAATGATATACCCATAATAAAAAAAATCGGCGAAAGCTTGGCTTTCGAATACTCTCCGAGAAATCGTACATTGAAAAATGTACACGACCTGGTGTCTCATACGCTTTGAGCATATGGATTCACAAACAGGCCAATCGGAGTGATAGTCACTGGATTGATATTAAGAACATACTTAGTATCTTAGAGAACTAAGGATGCTGTCTTATCATATGGAGAATGAGAACTTGAAGTGATTGGGATCACTGTAGCAAGTTTCCTAACCGATAAAATGACTATAAGTCTCAAACGGTACTATACAGTTTGAATAACGGTACAGTGAGCTGGAAATCTTCCAAACAATATACTGTTACCAAATAAACAACAAATGCGGGTTATTGCTGTAGCTGAGGCAGCAATAGAAGCCTTCTGGGTCGATACAAATCTAATTAGATTAGATATAGTTCTGTTAGCAGCTGAGCTAGGCTACAACACATGCTAAAGAATTATTGGACTCATCAACGATCCAGATATATACTTCGATATTCATCTGATTCGTTCGGATCATACATCGTGGCGATGTGATGATCGTATAAATCGCATCAGATGATAATCAAGCAAATCCGCTGACGAAAACCTTTCCTCAGCAGTTTGAGCCAACCGTACATAGTTCGGGTGGTAGACACTCGCGTTGAAAATTCGGGGTTATCCTAGGTTCTGACCCTATGCGGAATTATAAACAATAAGCAGGACAAGTCCTGTTACTGCTACTATGGATAAATTAACAGGCAACCACAATAACAATTAAATAAAATTATGCTGCAAAATATTAAAACAATAGCAGGAATTAAAGCAGCAAAATAAATCAAACCACATAAAATTCAACACAATGATTTTGGTGACGAAGTGGAAAACTCTTCCGAGTAAAAAACCACTTCGGGTATAGGCTACCACCCGAATCCACTATATAGAGAAAAAATTACAGTGATGGTCAAGACCTATGGTAGAAACTCCACCGACTCAAGTACCTCAATACTGCAAGAACTCAAGGCAACTCCTCAAGCCCGCGACCCATGGTTTTCTTCAGAACCTCTGAAGTCTTTGAGTAGATTATATCACCAATGACGCCGGAACTCAGACTACCAAACTTCCTCCTAAAGAACTCTGAAGGATTAGGGAAGTTGGGTTAAGTTGTGTTGAAGGTTTATCAAAGAAACATTCACACCATCAATGAAGAAGACAATGAGATAAGAAGTCTTCAATGGTGGAATCAAAGAGAGTTGAAAGCTTTGAGAGGTTTTGGCTCAAGGGAAATATGTTTCAACTCTTTCAACTAATGGGGAATGGCGGCTAAGTGTTATATTTATAGGTAGGGTGAAAAGCTAGGGTTTTCCAAGGTGAAAATGGCCAAAAACGCGTTCAGATGCGACTGGCGTTCGAACGGTTTATCGAACGCTCATGAACGCGTGCCCACTGGAAAGACTCGTTCGAACGGCCATCGAACGCACAACGAACGGATGCTCTCTAGAATGATCTCGTTCGAACCCACCAAGAACGTGACTCGAATGTTTGCTCTCTGGAATGCTCCCGTTCGAACCCCATAAAGAATGTGCCACTAACGCCACACGTTCGAACACTGTAACGAACGAACACACCACGAACGAATGTCTGATGCACAGCAGCCATAAACCAGTCCAATTGCACAAAGATCTTCATGAAAGATTACAACTCAATTGAACTTGTATTGTCACGGACACATGCCAATAAAAATGGAACTCACAATCTCCCCCTTTGGCATTCCGTGACAAAACACTACCTAATACAAAGACTATAGAATAGATCCAAAAAAAAAAAAACAAAGCCAACTGTCAACCATCAAAACAGAGACTTATTACAATAGGACTCGATGATGAGTGGTAAATCTATCACTATTTCTCACTCATTTAACCTAATATTTTGTATAGTTTCTTGAGTTTTGTGAACGTTTTGATGTGTTTTGTGTTATTTTACAGATAAATAAAGTTGGGAAAGCATTGAAAGCAATTTGGGGCCAAAATAGAGAAAACATGACAAAAGGGCAATTCGGTAATTTTTCCGCGTCGCGACGTCTAACGTGCGCCAAACATGCTAACGTGCGCCGATGGACACGTGTCAGAATCTGAGAAATTGGACTTGCTAACGTGCGCTGGCCTTACTAACGTGCGTCATGCCATGTGTCATCATCACAGAAGATCAGCTAAAATGCGCCGTCTGCCACGTGTCGAAATCTCATTGGACCAAAGCAAACGCGTGCAACGTGTCGAGTTGTCATTGGACCGAATCACCGGCGAATCACATGCTGCCACGTGTTAATCTCTCATTGGACCAATCCTAAACATGTGCCACGTGTCAGATGATCATTGGACCGAAAGCTCATCCAATCACTGTGTGACACGTGTCATCTTCTCATTGCACCACCTTTACCGCGTCACACGTGTCATCACCAGATTCTGTCGACAGATCACGCGTGGTCAACCCGCGTGGACCAAAACCGCGTGCCAGTGTCGCTACGCTGGGACCTTTGGCGTCGCGACGCTGGTTCCAGAAAATGCCTATAAATTCAGGCCTTCACCACTTCATTTGGTGTGTTTTCCTTGGGAGCTTTTCCCTGTTTTTAGAGGATTGCATCTATTTTTGTATATATAAATAATATTTTTAATTATGTATTTTAATTTTCAGTAATAGTAATAGTAGTTCTTCTTCTTCTCTTTTCTTTTATGTTTTGTAGTTAATTTACCGCTGGGGTAAAAGGTGAAACCTTTAATATAATTATTTAGGTAAATCTCACTTAATTATAATATTTAAATTATAATTTAACCAGATTAATTAATATCAGACTTTATTACCGCCTATATGGCTGGTTTAAATATAAATTACCTTACCGCCTATATGGCTGGTCTTTATGTGACAGATAATTACCGCTTATATGGCTGGTGTAATTGGACTAAATGGATTACCGCCTATATGGCTGGTTTTAAATGTTTAATATTATTAATTCCTGAGAAAGCAGAATATAAAATAATTTATATATTATAATAAGTGAGATTCCTAGATAAGAAATATTAATTGTGGATCCTCTAACCCCACATTTTATTTTATTCTAGGGAAGTGATGAAACACAATATCCACACTTAATAATTGATTTTCTTTTTATGGGTAATTCTTTAGTTTGTTTATTGAGTCTTAAGCTTAATGCTTCTTGTTGTCTGATCACCAATAAGATTGATATGGTAAACTTAAAATGAACTAGACATAGGGATTTTAGGTTTTAGCCTTAGATTCAATAGCTCACGATCTTCCTTGAGGATAGATAACCCTTTAATAGATTTACTTACAGGATAGGAATATACCTGTCGGGCGTGGGTAGCCATAATTGGAACTTAATCTTAATGAATCCAGGTAATTTGGTTGACATAGGAATATGGTTCAATTGGGTTATACTGGGTATTTGCGTCTGACCATCGGAAGAGGCTTTCACATATCATCGTGTTCCAGGTTAGCAAATTAATTTATTACACATAAATAAGAGAATCAATTCATCTTTATAATAATATTGTGTGGAGTCACGACCCTAGATCATTGAGTCTTTTATTTTATTTTCCTTAGTATTTTCTTTTGAGTCTGTTTTTTTTTATTTTTGCAAAACACATTCAACCAACCAAAAGCAATCAATTTCTTTCTCCTTTTAATTAGATACCTGTAAATAAATAGAATCAATAATTAATAACAGTAGGAATTAAGTCCTCGTGGGATCGATATTTTTATACTACTTGAATGATACGTGCGCTTGCATTATACGTGTGTGTTTACGCCAGTCAAGTTTTTGGCGTCGTTGCCGGTGACTTATTTTTCTTGAGTTATTAATTTTGAAGTTATCTAATTTACTTGTATCTAATTTTCTTTATATTTATCTGTAATTTTTATTTCTTTCTTTTATTTCAGGTGGTTGAAAAATGGAACACTACTGGGAAATTGAAAGATTACGAACCTTACAAGAAGATACACCCCACATCTGGGAGCAACAGTCTGGTTTTCTGAGGCCTGTTGTGCAGCCCAATGACTATCATTGGATGCCAGAACCAAGCAATGCTACATTTGCTCATCAGAACGAAATGGGGAGATGTGTAATTTGTGATGGTAACCACCCGAGCGATCATTGTATTTACCTTTCAGAGTGGCAGAATTATCAGAATCATTCAAGGTACGAAGAACCGTCATATTTTCCATCTTATCCACCATCCACTTATGATTTTCATCAAGAACCAGAACCATCAGATGAAGATCAGATGATTGACATGCTCAAAGATTGGTTCAAGAAACGAGACAAAGAGTTAGATACGATGCTTGAAACATGCCAAAATCAATTCGAAAGTATTCAGAGACAATCAACATCCATTCAGAATATGACAGATCAAATGAGGCAATCAACAGAGACCAGAGCTATATACCTCAAGAACCAGTTTCAGATGACACTGATGAAGCCTTCGAGTACCAATCATTTCACAATGACACTTTAACAGAGGAAGAGGCTGAGCAGTATCAACAACCAGAGGTATCAGTTCAGGAGCCCGAACCGGCAAAGTCTCGATTTGATTTTTATTATTCTGACTCTGATGATGATGAAACTGAGCTGTTTGTACCAACTGCATTAACACTTGAGGATGGAATTCTGTATCCTCAAAATGAAGATCTTGGAGATTCCATTGCACAAATGTTTGAAGAAGATCTACCTGAGCCAATCATTTCACCCAGATCAGAGGATGAAGACCTAAAATCTGACATTTCTTCACATCCTCAGGTTGATAATTTTCCAGCATGCATTTCACAGATGACAGATGAATAGCTGAATGCAGAAATTTTCAAATACATCTGTGAAGAAAAGGTGGAACAAGAAGCAGATCAAATGGAGGAGCAAATGTCTGACCTTAATAAAGATCCAGAGCATTCAGGAGAAACATCGCTGTTTTGGGGAGTACAATATAAAGATATCACCCAGAAGCTTGACAGAATGGAACTCCCATTCCAAGTCAAGCACCATACAAGACCTCCTGATTTTCTTTATTTCTTTGCAGGAACCACTGGAGTGACAAGGAGCAAAAATGTGGTACAAGCACTGAATGAGACAAAACTCTTTTTGCCGCTTTACCGTTGGAAGAGACCCTTCAAAAGCAACGCTCACGGGATTATCTTTAATCGGACATCCAAAACGACATTGAAACCTCCTTAACAGATGAATTTCAGTCACGTCTGGCTGAAGACGAAAAATTTAGCGCTAGCAGGGAGGCAACCCGTGCAATTTTTTGTAATTTTTATATTTTGTGTATACATGTTGTAGAGTTTTTAATTTTGTGTGTTAGTTTTTCAGGGAAAGCACGAACTGAGCATTTTAAGACAGAAGAAATGGTGTTTGGCAATCACAAAGATGAGAGCTAATTCATTAGTGGTGGCTGAGTAAGGAATGGATTCTTGAGACGCATCCTGATGAATTTATATACCAAACTAGTGGCGTATTGCGTACACAATTCTGTTGCCTTAATTATTGCTTTGATTTGCTTTTCTTTTGTACTTTTCGTTATTTTCACCGACAAGATTTAAAATTTTTGACTTTTCACGATTTATTTTAACGTTCTTCTAATAATTGTCATTTGCCAGATACTAGTGCAATTATTACTCACCCATTTTCAGGTCTATAAATTCAGCACTTCATTTTCTCTTCAACCCATTCAGAAATACACATTCAAATAAGAGAGAAAATGGAAGCAACTTCACAGCAGCGAATCAAGCGAATTTGTATTTTCAGTGGATCCAATTCTGGTAATAAACCAGAATTCATCGAGACTGCAAAGGAATTGGGGCGAGTCATAGCGGAGCGAAATATGCACATAGTATATGGCGGTGGCAATCTTGGATTGATGGGAAGCATTTCAAAAGCCGTTCAGGATGGTGGCGGTCATGTTTTGGGAATCATTCCAAAACCTTTGGCGGACGAACACTTAATCGGACAAATAAATGGAGATGAACGCATCGTATCTGGAATGCCCGAACAAATTCATGAAATGATCAATACTGCAGATTTGTTTATTGCATTACTAGGAGGGCTTGGGACGTTTGAGGAAATGTTTACAGTAGCATCATGGGCACACTTAAATATTCATCGGAAGCCCATTGGGTTACTTAACATTGAGCATTTCTTCGATTTTCTGTTTGTATTTCTTGCGGAAGCCAAAAGACATGAGTTCGTCACGAAATCAGTACATGATATCTTCCTGACTGCGACAAAGGCCGAAGAATTAATTGACCAAATCATAGCCTTTGAACCAAAAATCGACCCCATTCTTTCCAAGTTGGACTGGTCAGACAGCGATCGTGGTAAGAAGCATAAATTGGACAAAGATCTTAATCGGTAGATTTTTTGTGTTTCAGCTAACCAGGTACGACCTTCTAAACTCTTCTTCTACTTTTTAAGACATTGGGGACAATGTCTCATTTAGGTTTGGGGGAGGGAATTAGTTGATTAATACCTTGTTTTTAGTTTGTTGTTGTTGTTTTTTTTTTAGTCCAAAATTTTTCGAAAAATACAAAAAAAAAATTGAAAAATTTCAAAAATTACAAAAATATTCTGTGTTTGTGTATTTTTATTTTGACTAAAAGGGTGAAATTGGTGAGAGATAGCTGAGTAAGGAGTTTCCACTCCTGAGACGTATCTCAAATCTATTTTCGAAACGAGTTAATTTTTGTTTATTTCCTTTTAAATTATTTAATTTGTAAATTCTCCATAAAACTGACTTAAATGGATCTTCATATGCTCAATTGGCAGGTATTATCAACATGCATAGTAACATATGGACATAAGTTGTAATTGAAAAGTTTGTAATATTCAGTGCTCTAGTTTAATTGGAGGAAGCATCTCAAAAAGTGATTGAGTAAAAAAAAAAAAAAAAAAACGTCTGAGATCCGAGTTATTAAGTCTGTAAGGGTGTTTTAACACCTAGTGCCCTAAAACCAACTGGTTTAGGAGTCACTGGCCCAAAGCTCGTTACATGGATCGAAGATGCGGTAAAAATATATATATCTGAAGTCTGAGTAATTAAGTCCGTAGGGGTGTCTTAACACCTGGTGCCCTAAAGCCAACTGCTTTGGGAGTCACCGACCCAACACTCGCTACATAGATGGAAGGTATTGTATATAAATAAAAAATAAAAAAATAAAAATCAAGGAAAAAAATCTGAAAAATTATTCCATTGCTGCAAAAAGGTGTGAATTCTGATAAAACTTTAGGACACAAATATTACTCTCTTATCAACTGCACTTATGACTGTTGTGGGCAAAAATGAGTTGATTAATATTTTGTTGGCTGTGTATATGGAAAGTGGTAAATATAATCGGAGAATTTACTTATTCGGTAATTTAGAAACAAACAAAACAACTAATAACTTGAAGAAGAAATTTCATCTGATTAGTCACTAACTTCTTTATTCTCTTTTCGCTTGTCTTTTTGCTTTTGTGTGCATTAGTGTTACTACCTTTTTTACTTTTGTAAAATGTTTGTGGGTATCATTGATGTAAGCCCCCACGAGACTACAACTCGTCCACTAGGGACACCTAGGGGTTTAAAGGCTTGTTGCATACGCTAAATGCAACCGTGATCCCTACGAAAGTGGCTTAGTTAATTTTATTATGTTATTTTATTTTGTGTTTGCTCGAGGACTAGCAAAATGTTAGGTTTGGGGGTGTGATGAGTGGTAAGTCTATCACTATTTCTCACTCATTTAACCTAATATTTTGTATAGTTTCTTGAGTTTTGTGAACGTTTTGATGTGTTTTGTGTTATTTTGCAGATAGATAAAGTTGGGAAAGCATTGAAAGCAATTTGGGGCCAAAATAGAGAAAACATGACAAAAAGGCAATTCGGTAATTTTTCCGCGTCGTGACGCCAAGACCCTACCCGTCGCGACGTCTAACGTGCGCCGGACATGCTAACGTGCACCGAGGGACACGTGTCAGAATCTGAGAAATTGGACTTGCTAACGTGCGCTGGCCTTGCTAACGTGCGTCGTGCCACGTGTCATCATCACAGAAGATCAGCTAAAATGCGCTGTCTGCCACGTGGCGAAATCTCATTGGACCAAAGCAAGCGCGTGCCACGTGTCGAGTTGTCATTGGACCGAATCACCGGCGAATCACATGCTGCCACGTGTTAATCTCTCATTGGACCAATCCTAAACGCGTGCCACGTGTCAGATGATCATTGGACCGAAAGCTCATCCAATCACCGTGTGACACGTGTCGTCTTCTCATTGCACCACCTTTACAGCGTCACACGTGTCATCACCAGATTCTGCCGACAGATCACGCGTGGTCAACCCGCGTGGACCAAAACCGCGTGCCAGCGTCACTACGCTGGGACCTTTGGCGTCGCGACGCTGGTTCCAGAAAATGCCTATAAATTCAGGCCTTCACCACTTCATTTGGTGTGCTTTCCTTGGGAGCTTTTCCCTGTTTTTAGAGGATTGCATCTATTTTTGTATATATAAATAATATTTTTAATTATGTATTTTAATTTTCAGTAATAGTAATAGTAGTTCTTCTTCTTCTCTTTTCTTTTATGTTTTGTAGTTAATTTACCGCTGGGGTAAAAGGTGAAACTTTTAATATAATTATTTAGGTAAATCTCACTTAATTATAATATTTAAATTATAATTTAACCGGATTAATTAATGTCAGACTTTATTACCGCCTATATGGCTGGTTTAAATATAAATTACCTTACCGCCTATATGGCTGGTCTTTATGTGACAGATAATTACCGCCTATATGGCTGGTGTAATTGGACTAAATGGATTACCGCCTATATGGCTGATTTTAAATGTTTAATATTATTAATTCCTGAGAAAGCAGAATATAAAATAATTTATATATTATAATAAGTGAGATTCCTAGATAAGAAATATTAATTGTGGATCCTCTAACCCCAGCATTTTATTTTATTCTAGGGAAGTGATGAAACACAATATCCACACTTAATAATTGATTTTCTTTTTATGGGTAATTCTTTAGTTTGTTTATTGAGTCTTAAGCTTAATGCTTCTTGTTGTCTGATCACCAATAAGATTGATATGGTAAACTTAAAATGAACTAGACATAGGGATTTTAGGTTTTAGCCTTAGATTCAATAGCTCACGATCTTCCTTGAGGATAGATAACCCTTTAATAGATTTCCTTACAAGATAGGAATATACCTGTCGGGCGTGGGTAGCCATAATTGGAACTTAATCTTAATGAATCCAGGTAATTTGGTTGACATAGGAATATGGTTCAATTGGGTTATACTGGGTATTTGCGTCTGACCATCGGAAGAGGCTTTCACATATCATCGTGTTCCAGGTTAGCAAATTAATTTATTACACATAAATAAGAGAATCAATTCATCTTTATAATAATATTGTGTGGAGTCACGACCCTAGATCCTTGAGTCTTTTATTTTATTTTCCTTAGTATTTTCTTTTGAGTCTGTTTTTATTTTATTTTTGCAAAACCACATTCAACCAACCAAAAGCAATCAATTTCCTTCTCCCTATAATTAGATACCTGTAAATAAATAGAATCAATAATTAATAACAACAGTAGGAATTAAGTCCTCGGGGGATCGATATTTTTATACTACTTGAACGATACGTGCGCTTGCGTTATACGTGTGTGTTTACGCCGGTCACTCGATCTAATACCTAACCAAGTAGTCTTCAAAATAAAGCCATCTCAGCAACAAAACCTGTTTACCTGAAACATCCACAAACAACAATATACCGTGAAAAGCATTGGGATTATCAAGTATAACATTAAACAGGTATATATAAATCTCATGCATGTACAAGTAGATATCCTTCTCCCCTTTAATATAAACTCTCCTAAAAATGGAGATATCAACAGGATATCATATGCTACTACTCCCCCTTAATCTATTCTCCCCCTTTTTGTCACGAAATGACAAAGGAAGAAGGTAACAGGAAAAACAAAAGGAGACAAACACATGCAAGAGCATAAACAAACATGACTAACTCCCCCTCACTAACAGGCACATACAGTTAGTAAAATAACACACGAGAAGCAAACTAAAAACTCAGAAAGGTACACAGGAAAGAAAAAAATTGGTATGCAATAACATGAAGCACACACATGCACATACTGAGATAAATAAAAATCCTGTCAAAAACTGATTGAAACAACATTTAAAGTTGATACAATGATACCCAGTCAGTATTCAGCTGTTTATGACATGAAACAATATGCATCATTTTAAAAGTGGCTAAATACAACACTTATGCATATGACATAAACACCAAAGCATATAAAGCACTTGTGTGGAAAAATAAAGTGCATAACGAATCAAGGCTTAAGACCTTATTTTATGAGCTGGACACGGCCAAAGAAATCGAACTCTAAACAAACCAAGTCCACAAAATATGTGTTCAAACCCAGCACCACTAGGACCTGAAAATAAGCAACATTGGTTGCATGCTATATTGTTTACCCCATAAATAACATGAGCTCATATTTAAAAACTCTTTCGAGTGATGGGTTTTTGCCCTTATCTTTTGAATTTGGCCACATTGGCTCTTTTGCACTTGAGTCTCATTTTTTCATTATTTTTTTTTTTATTTTTGAAAAGGGGATAACAAGGTCATCTAGTCAAAGGTCACAATATTGAGCAAACAAGATATGATAGAAATTATATTGCTATTCCAAAAACTCATACATGCGACCAAGCCTTGACAAAATAAAAATGTGTATGTGAAAGTGCAAGCACAAGATATACCAAAGGTTTTTATCACACACACTCATGTATATAGAACAACCAAGAAAAATAAAGCATAGCATACATGCATAATCATATATCCTAAAAATCAGGATCACATGCACATGCTATACATGCTCTAACAAGCCATAAAAAATATTTTTGGTCTTTTTCAATTTCTATTTTTTTTTTGAATTTTCAGTTTTAAAACACAAAAATAAAGACACAACATGGCTTGAAAATATCCAATGGTACGTGGAATTATATCCCGAGTGCAGATCATACTACCGTCCATTCGGAATCGGCTATGAAATTTATGTCCGGGTTTCCATCCTATATACCAAGGAATATATAACAAAATAAGAACCCACACACCCATATGCAGTGAAAAAATAAACGTGCAGGTATAGAAAAACACACGCGCACACACATGCAATGGGAAAGAAAATGCAACTTCTAGGAAGAGTTACACCGAAGTGCACTATCATCATGCCTGTCAGGATCAAGGCATTCAGAAGTATATGGGAAGACATCTTGCTTCCTCACCCATATTTTTCTATGAATCTCTTTCTCACAAGAATTCCCAGTCAACAAAGTAAGTTTCTCACTAAGGAATTTAGCTTGTTTAGTTAGCGCAGAAACTTGAGACACTAGATTTGAAGAATCAAATCTATGAGACACACTCTTAGGCCTTCTCTTATGTTTGTGCAATATGAAGCATTTAGGCCTAATGTGTCATGCCTTGCCACAGTGATGGAAAACAGGCACAAACCTCGGATGAGAGCGAGGTTTACCCACAACAACTCTAGATTGAGGTTGGGAAACAGGACGAGGAATAACAGGAGGAGAAACATAAATACACACAACAGATTTCTTACCTAAGTCACATTTAGCTGCTACAGGCACAGCTTTGGAAGAAGAAGCCTTATTACAGTTAGGCTCAGAAATAATACTTAACATACGGTCCACCTTTTTATTTCCACTAGAAAATACAGACAATTGAGTTCTAGCATCTTCAAGATCGGTTTCTAATATTTGGACTCTATTAACTAGGCCTCTGTTCCTCTCCTCTAGGTCATCAACCATCAAAAGGCTTTGCTCAAATTTAGTTTGAGCTTCATTCTTTTCTAGCTCTATAGCTTTCAGCCTTTTATTGACCTCTATGTTAGTCTTCTTAATAGCTAAACTCTCATTAAACAGTTCAACATAAGCTACTTGAAGACTTTCCTCATCTATTGACTCATCAATAGAGACTTCTGAATCAGCATCGTTAAAAATTATATCTCTCTCATCTGTCACACTAGCAGTAAAGGCCAAATAATTGCCTTTAGGAGAGTCATCACCTTCAGAATCACTAAGTGATGCTGCTAAGGCTTTCTTGCCTTTAGCCCTAAGGTATGTGGGACACTCAGATCTAACGTGCCCATATCCTTCACATTCATAGCACTGGGCACCACGGGATCTACTATCCCTATCCTCTCTAGACTCACTCCTGATATGCCTAATATTTCTAGGCTCATCCTCCATATCGCTTAAAATTCTTTGCAAACAAGGCCAAATCACAATCCGTGTTGGTATTATCATCACTAGACGAATCATGAACAACTTCCTTAGTGATTTTCATCGCAAACGTTTTTGGCTCTCTATAACCAGGAAGCTTTTTCTCATAAACCTGCAGCTTTCCTACGAGTTTATCTAAATTAAGCTGATTGAGGTCATTGCTTTCCTCGATGGCTGTGATTTTGGGTAGGAACTTATCAGGTAGGGATCTCAGGATTTTCCTAACTATCTTACTGGTAGGAATAGTCTCACCTAGGTTAAAACTGGAGTTAACAATATCGTTAATTTCAACATAAAACTCATCAAATGTCTCATCTTCTTTCATTTTGGCGACCTCAAACCTAGTAGCTAAATCCTAGAGTCTATTATTTTTAACAGACAATGTGCCCTCATGCACAGTCTGCAGGATGTCCTAAGCATCCTTGGCTATCTCACACATTGAGATTCTCCTAAACTCAGCAGAACAGACATCACCATGTATGGCATTAACAGCCTTGCTGTTCCTATTGCTAGCATCAAATTCATCCTTGGTCCAAGTCAATTTGTGTCACACCTGTCCCCTTAGGTAGGGTAGGGGTGAGACGAAAACTAGAAACTGGCAGAGTTTCCCCTGTAATATGGACTAATCCTCCAATACAAGGAAAAATCTAAACTGAAAATATCATCATAACATAGGATCTCCATGATCCAACTCAAAGGAATATCCAAAAAGAAAATACAATATCCTCAGTATCAAATAAAGGCTCAAATGCCTATAACCAAATAACAAATTCTTCCAACAAAAACATAACAAGGACACTCTATTGTTAGCACAACCTTTCTCTATTGGCAGGAAATGATGACGAAACAGTAGATGGAAATGATGACCTACTAATCTGCTAAACCTGAAATGTTAAAGAAATGGGTAAGCTCACGCTTAGTGCAATGGATCACAGCTTAGTGCCGTGGATAAACAAGTAACAAGGTGGATCGAATAAGTATTTCATACTATAAATAAGTACATAAAGCTGTAAATCAATAAATTCAACATTTACTTGAAATCATAAATCTCATTTCTCATAAAACTCATACTGCTCAAGAATACTCTGAATAATAAAGCTGTTTATTCATCTATATGCACACTCTCGTGACAATACGGCAAAGCTGGCAACATGGGGCATCCCCACGGCAATAACTGGCATCCGGAGCAAAACTGGCAACATGAGACCTCATCTCACGCTAAATAAATAAACTGGCACATATATGTACACGGGGTGCATCCTAACATAAAAATCATTTCCATAATCCATGCTCATATATCTCAAATCATGCAAGTTTCTCATATATCACAAACACATGATTTCAACATAATCAATATTCGATCCATACATTATAGCAAAAATATAAACTTTCTAAAAACAAACTCATTTAATGCATTACCTTAAAATTCATTTAAGAAAACATACATACTATATATTTTTGAAAACATCAATGTTACAAGCTTATCCACGCACCTGGTGAGCTGACTACAGATAAAGGAACTAGGCATCAGGATCGTCCCCGCTTACGGTATCACAATCACCTAAAAGACAAAAAGAATTTACTATAAGGAACATAATCCTAACTATAATAGATGAAACAATATGCAAGAAACGTGGTTCGGTCGCTCTCGCAAAATTAACGAAAATTAAGATTCGGAGGTCCGTTACTACTCGGAATGGTCTGAAAATCACGGAGGAGACTCGGGAAGTCGGCACAAACATTCTGTCCGGTGCGTGGTGGCCACGCGCCGTCCACCCAGGCCACGCGTGGGCCTCACGCGCCGCCATATAAGGCACGCGTGAGCGCCACGCACCGGCCGGATGAAGAAAATTCCGACGGCCGAGCGTTCGTCTCCTCTTCCCGGTTCTAATGCTACTGATGGTTCGTCGATCAGAGTTCCGGATCAACGGGAAATCGAGAAAAACCATAAAAGTTTATTACCGAGATCTCTACAAAAATTGAGAGTTTCCCGAGATGAAACCACCACCAAAATAATCCTCTCGACGAGATCTACGCTTTTCCTTAAAGACTCGGTCGGGTTTGACTTTGGATCGGCCGGATCTGGACCAAAACCTCTCTTTTCTCTCTCACGTCTGCTTTTTTCTTTCTTCTCTTTTTTGGCTGATGTGGTGAATTTAGGGTTGTGTGTGTGTGAAATATATACTAACATGGCAAATTTCATTTGCCACCCTAAAATTTGTCCCTAACAACATTTTAATACCAACTTCCACAAACTTAATAATTTAGTCCTTAATTCCACTCACCAAAAATAATAATAATAAAAATATGGGTAAAAAAATAATTTGGGGTGTTACAATTTGTCTTTCGGGGAAGATACCCAATCAACTACAACAATGGGAGATTTCCACCCGTGTTCAACAGTCATCCAGACCCTCTCATCTAAGGACTTAAGGAACGCTTTCATGCGAACCTTCCAATGCAAATATTCCGTGCCATCAAAAAATGGCGGACAATTTAAGGGTTGACTACGCTCCATAGCTAAAGGGTCAAGGATCGAGTTCAGGCTCTGATACCAATTGAAAATTCGGGGTTATCCTAGGTTCTGACCCTATGCGGAATTATAAACAATAAGCAGGACAAGTCCTGTTACTGCTACTATGGAGAAATTAACAGGCAACCACAATAACAATTAAATAAAATTATGCTGTAAAATATTAAAACAATAGCAGGAATTAAAGTAGCAAAATAAATCAAACCACACAAAATTCAACACAATGATTTTGGTGACGAAATGGAAAACTCTTCCGAGTAAAAAACCACTACGGGTATAGGCTACCATCCGAATCCACTATATAGAGAAAAACTTACAGCGATGGTCAAGACCTATGGTGGCCACTCCACCGACTCAAGTACCTCAATACTGTAAGAACTCAAGGCAACTCCTCAAGCCCGCGACCCACGGTTTTCTTCAGAACCTCTGAAGTCTCTGAGTAGATTATATCACCAATGATGTCGGAACTCCGACTACCAAACTTCCTCCTATAGAACTCTGAAGGATTAGGGAATTTGGGTTAAGTTGTGATGAAGGTTTATCAAAGAAACATTCACACCATCAATGAAGAAGACAATGAGATAATAAGTCTTCAATGGTGGAATCAAAGAGAGTTGAAAGCTTTGAGAGGTTTTGGCTCAAGGGAAATATGTTTCAACTCTTTCAACTAATGGGGAATGGCGGCTAAGTGTTATATTTATAGGTAGGGTGAAAAGCTAGGGTTTTCCAAGGTGAAAAGGGCCAAAAACGCGTTCAGATGCGACTGGCGTTCGAACGGTTTATCGAATGCTTCACGAATGCGTGCCCACTGGAAAGACTCGTTCGAACGGCCATTGAACGCACAACGAACGGATGCTCTCTAGAATGATCTCATTCGAACCCACCAATAACGTGACTCGAACGTTTACTCTCTGGAATGCTCCCGTTCGAACCCCATAAAGAACGTGCCACTAACGCCACACGTTCGAACACTGCATTGAACGCACCACGAACGAATTTCTGATGCACAGTAGCCAGAAACCAGTCCAATTGCACAAAGATCTTCATGAAAGATTACAACTCAATTGAACTTGTTTTGTCACGGACACGTGCCAATAAAAATGGAACTCACACGAGTGACTGACTATAGGCCAAGTGGGAGATTGTTGGACAATTATGACCCATAGAGTCACTATTTGTACAGATTATGGTGTTGTTGTACAAATTAACTATGTGACAAAAGAGATTGCTCTCTTATCATTTGTGATTACACCACCAAGATGAATAAATGATAGGAGGTACTTACGATTTGTTTCTGGATTGAGAATGATATGAGACAGTATCAGTCCACGAATGATAAATCATTAAATATCCCTAGTCAGAGTATTATCGAGATTGGACATCGATAAATACGTAAAAGACTAGTATTACACCTTGTGCGCGTTGTGAGGGCACAACGGCATAGTTCTCATATATTTGGGTATAGGATAATCATGCAAGTGTAATAGGAGGTTGTGTTTTATCGACGGTACGGGAAACAGCTTCGCTCTGGATAGACCCCATCGGAATTCCATTGGTAGTATGACTATATGTCTATGGAAGTCCGAAATCAGGGTAGGTGTATTTGGTCTTAACCTGAGACTTGCACCGCTAATACTTACGACAATCAATATACTTTGGTTTTGGTCGTCCAGGGCTTTAACCGGTTTCTGTGTACGCCTCTTCTGAGTATATCGAGAATCGTTGTGTGTTGGGTGTGATGTCAATATGGAAGTATCACTCTAGTCATAGTGGAGATGATGGTCACGTAGGATATGAGACTGGTTCTCTTAAAATGCTGTAGCTATCGGGATATTATGACAACAGTCATGTATATCCGATTATAGAGACTAGTTACCAGACATCTGACATGTGCTTCGTATGGGGCAGACACAATTCCAGCCCCAGGCCTAGCACGTGATCATTCGATACTGGATCGAAATACGCAATACAACGTATACTATGCCTGATATAGATCTCTATATTCCTGTAAGGATATTTCTGGAGAATCGGATAGTCCGACGACCGAATTTACTGCCAACATATCTGTGGATCTCATGGGTTGCTTCCCGAAGATTCACCGATGACGTATGACTCGCACTTTTAATTAATCTGAGATTAATTAGATGCGAGAGAAAACTAATCTGGGATTAATTGCGGAGATATTTTATCTGGGATAAAATATCAATAAAAGAGAGATAACGATTAATTTGGAATTAATCGATAAATTATTATATTCGATATATTAAACGAAATTAGATTTCGACGCGGAATTAACATTAGATTTTAATTCGGGCGAACGAGTTAATTTAGAATTAATTCGTTAGCAACGTGAATAGTGATTTTGCTATGCATAATCATTTAATAACGTCGCAACATAAAATTCTTTAATTTAGAATTAGCGAACCCGAGCCCGGGATTGTTTACTAGCGCATTCGTATTTCGAATTCGAGTGCGGCACGCAAATCAAATCAAACGTCAAATCGCTAGTCACATCAAGCGTCAAATCATTTGTCACTTTGAGTGATGTGACTTGACAATTTGATTGAGTGATGTGAATAGTGGATGTGGTGGTTGTAGCCTTTATTGTTTGACTTTTTTAAAGCTAATAAATTGGAAAATTAATTTATGAATTGAAGATGTGTATTAGATACACAATTCTTTTTCCCACCAAAACTAATACACATTTTATCTCTCTCTCTTTTCACGATTTTGAACCTCTTTTTCTCTTCTCTCTCACACGCCCATGGTGGGCATTTTTTTCTGGTTTGGCAGCCCACTGCCGAGAGCCAAAGGGAAAAAGGGAAGCAAAAATGTGGTGATTTTGTGGCAAAATCATCAAGAGCTAGCACTCCGAAAGACATGCGAAGGTGATAGGGAAGTCCACCCATGAGCTTGGAATCAAATCACAAAGCTTGGAGCTTGATGAAGATGATCCAAAGCCGAAAACAGTGGGTTGTTTCACTGCCACTGTCGAGTTTGAAGGAAGGTAGAAAACGAGTTTTTGTTGCCTCTCGCGTCGCTCAACCGATCGATGTAAGTATTCCGCGACTTCTTTGATTGTATTCACATGTATTTTCATTGCTTGAAATGATCTTGGGATGCTTAGAAAATTCCAACATTTTTTTGGCTGTGTCCAGCTCATAAAATAAGGTTTTAAGCCTTGCTTTGTTGTGCACTTATTTCTCACGCAAGTGCTTGTTATGCTTTGGTGTTTATATCATATGCATAAGTGTTGTATTTAGCCAAAGTTAAAATGATGTGTATTGTTTCATGTCATAAAAAGCTGAATACTGACTGGGTATAATTGTATTTGCTTCAAGTGTTGTTTCAGTCAGTTTTTGATAAAAAAAATTTACCCCATGATGTGCTTATGTGTGCTCCATATCATTGCATACCATTTGTGTTGCACATCTTTGAGTGTTTACTTCCCGTATGACTATATGCTAACTGTGTGGGCCTGTTAGTAAGGGGGAGTTAGTTTTGTTTGCATATACTCTTGCATGCGTTATCTCCTGTTTGTTTTTTCATGTTTCCTTCATCCTTTGTCATTTTGTGACAAAAATGGGAGAGTAGTTTAAGAGGGAGTAGTAGCGTAGGATATCCTTTGATATCTCTGTTTTACGGGGAGTTTAGATTAAGGGGGAGAAGGATATAAACCTGTACATACATGAGTTTTATACTTGTTCTATGTTATACTTGATAATCCCAATGCTTTTCATGGTATTATTATTGTTTGTGGATGTTTCAGGTAAGCAGGTTTGTTGCTGAGGTAGCATTATTTTGAAGACTACTTGGTTAGGTGTTAGATTGAGTCTTAATGTAATAAGTCACTGTTTTGATGGTTGACAGTTGACTATTTTATTTTTGGGTCTATTATCGTAGTCTTTGTATTAGGTTGTGTTTTATCACGGATTGCCAAATGAGGAGATTGTTAGTTCCATTTTTTATTGGCATGTGTCCGTGACAAAACAAGTTCAATTGAGTTATAATTTATCATGAAGATCTTGGTACAATTGGACTGGTTTTTGACTGCTGTGCATCAGACATGCGTTCGTGGTGAGTTCGTTGCAGCGTTCGAACGTGTGGCATTAGTGGCACGTTCGTTTCGGCGTTCGAACGTGTGGCGTTAGTGGCACGTTCTGCTTCGGGTTCGAATGAGATCATTCCAGAGAGCAAACGTTCGAGGTACGTTCTTATTAGGTTCGAACGAGATCATTCCAGAGAGCATCCGTTCGTTGTTCATTCGAGTGGCATTCGAACGAGTCTTTCCAGTATGCGAGCGTTCGTGGTTCGTTCGAGTAACCGTTTGAACGCGACTGCGATCTGGACGCGTTTTTGTACCTTTTGCCTTTGAAAAACCCTAGCTTTTCACCCTACCTATAAATATAATATGTAGCCGCCATCCCCTTTAGTTCAAACATTTAATCCTTGAGCCAAAATCTCTCAAAGCTTTCAACCTTTCTTGAATCCATCATTGAAGACTTCTTATCTCCTTGTCTTCTTCATTAATGGTGAGATTCAATCTTTAATAAACCTTCAACACAACATAACCCAAAATTCCTAACCCTTTAGAGTTCTTTAGGAGGAAGTTTGGTAGTCGGAGTTCCGGCGTCAGAGGTGATACAATCTACTCAGAGACTTCAGAGGTTCTGAAGAAAATCGTGGGTCGCGGGCTTGAGGAGTTGCCTTGAGTTCTTACAGTATTGAGGTACTTGAGTCAGTAGAGTTGCCACCATATCGCTGTAAGTTTTTCTCTATCTAGTGGATTGGGCTGGTAGTTGATATACCCGGAGTGGTTTTTTACCCGCACGAGTTTTCCACTTCGTCACTAAAATTATTGTGTTGATTTTGTGTGGTTTGGTTTATTTGTTGCTTTACTTTCTGTTATTTATTTAATATTTGCAGCATATTTTATTTGTTGTTTATTGTGGCTGCTTGTTGAGATTACATTGTTACAGTAATCAGGACTTGTTCTGTTTATTGTGTTTAATTCCGCAAAGGGTCAGAACCTAGGCTAATCGCGAATTTTCAATTTAATTAATAATAATAATTTTTTGGATTACACTAGGAGAAAATTTGAAAGAATATGAATCAAGAGATAATGGAGTATTATGAAAACTGTACGAGGAAAGTGGATATAATTTCCAATGTGCATTGTTTGGTGGAGTAGGGCTCAGGATATCACCTTGAGGTCAAGGGTTCGAATCCAGAGAGTGTGTTTCTTGTAAGAGCCTGGGACATCCGGGGATTTTACCTGCTCCATTTAAGCCCGTAATGCGTGGTTTGGCGGCGGAATTTCCAACGACTCAAAAAATGGTATATATTAAAAATAGTAGAAAAAAAGTGACAATCTCCATAAAAAAAAATCACATTCTTCATTTTGTCTCTATTATGTCTCTACAACATTGCATTAATTTAATGGTGTCATATCATGAATTGAGATATGATGCTAAGCTTTTCATTATATTTTGTTAAGTTTACTTAAATAGTAATGTAAAGTTAAGATTCAATTATATTTAAATTATTATCTAATAATTACCAATTATCATTTATAAAAGTTCAGCGCGACATCGAATTAATATTGGTCAAATTATTATATGTTGTCCCCAATGGGCATGGTTTAGTAGTGTAGGGTTCAGGATTTCACCTTGAAATTCTGTGTTCGAATCGAGGGAGTGCATTTCTTGTAAGAGTCTGAGGCAGCCGGAGATTTTACCTGCTCCGCTTAAGTTCGGAATGAGTGGTTTGGCGGCGAGGTTTTCAACCAGTCCAAAAAAAATTTGCTATATGTGTTAGAACAATTTGCACAAATAAGAAAAATATTACCGTTCACCAGGAATATAAAAATTAAAGTTGGCTTGAGTCGCAAACTAGGTCGCTCTCTTTAAGATGTTTCGCGGCTCTGTCCAAAATTTGTGCTAGCAGTATGTCAGTCCCGCCATCCACAGGATAAAACAAGCCCAGAAAAACATTGTCTCAATCGATTTTGCACAAAACCGATTGGTATATTCACACCCAAATCAAAACTATTGCTCGGTATCAAGAAAAAATACAAAGAAAACAATATCCGAAAAATTGTATCCCCGAACACAAAATGGATTGTTTTCAGTTTTGCTTGCAAGGAACCGGTAACTTGAAAATAGGAAAACTTTGTTTTTCCTCATTTCTCCTCGGCTGTGAAATTTTGTTTTCTTTCTTTCTATTGCTTTGCTCTCTACAATTTTTTCTTTTTCTTTCTCTATGGGCAAATTTTTCTTTCTTTCTCTTGGCTGTTTTGCTCTCTATTTTGTCTTTTTCTAGAAATAAAGTGTGAGTTTTGCTGCTTAAGAAGCTTTGAGCTTTGAGGGAAGCACAGAAGCAGCAACCAAACTACCCATCTCTCTCTCTTTCAAATGAAATTCCAAGTTTGTTGGACTTAGATAAAATATCAAGGATCAAAATATCTCAGCCGCAGTTAATGCCTGAGTATTTGATAAGAAGGATAAAGAAGAAAACAGAGCCACGGCAAATGAAGAAATGTTTTTATTTTTGGTTTCATTTTTTTTTCTTCATTCACCTTTTCTTTATTTTTATAAGTCCTTTGTAGAGGATGTTGCATGTCTTCGTGTTGAAAATTCTTCTAATATTATTTAAATGATGGATATGTCTTTTGGATGGGAGGGGTGCATGGGAGGGGTATAACCCTTTGGAGGGTTGCACCCCAATCCAAGGGGTGCCCTTAAGGCACCCTTCCATGCCTTTATAAATGAGGCTCCATGTCCAATCTTCTTATATAGAAAAAGCATCTGAATTACTTTGAGTCAATTTCCATTGTTTTTTAAAGAGAGAGTTCCATCATATTCCAAGTTCAAACACTTGTTAAGGAGTACTCCTTGAACAAGAAGTATCCAAGGAATCCTGGGAGAACATTGACCATTTCGAATCCGTAGAGCACCAGAGACGGAGGCTAATAAGTTCTTAAGGACAGAGAGATCTCGACTTGTATTCGTCATCACAATTTCCAGGTTTTCTTAAGTTTTTATGTTTTAGGGTTTTCATAGTTTGATTGGATTTTTTATGGTTTTAATCTGTTTAGTTACATGTTAGTTTCTATTTAATCACAAATCTGACAACAATCTTAAGAACTTATTACTTAGTGTTGTTAGATAGAAATTTGCATGCTTAGATAAGAAAATTTTCTGGAAAAATACTGTATGTGCATGAAAAATACGTAGGGCGTTCGAATGCCCGAAGAACGCGAAGGCAAAAAATCTGAAATTTCGTAAGAACGTTCGAATGCGTCTTCAAACGCAACTCGAACGCAAGCCTTCTGACTAAGATTGTT
The DNA here is from genome assembly GCA_019454045.1 of Zanthoxylum bungeanum. Classification (NCBI taxonomy): domain Eukaryota; kingdom Viridiplantae; phylum Streptophyta; class Magnoliopsida; order Sapindales; family Rutaceae; genus Zanthoxylum; species Zanthoxylum bungeanum. The sequence continues at coordinate 26,886 of SKCR01055091.1, read as the reverse complement.
CGAACGCATCCTAAACGCAACTCGAACGCAAACTCTCTGAAATTATTCCGTTCGAACGCGTTCTCGAACGCTATACGAACGTGAACTCTCTGGAACACATCGTTCGAACGCGTTATCAAACGCTACACGAACGTGAACTCTCTGGAACACTTTGTTCAAACGCGTTCTCGAACGCAACACAAACTTACACACACTGGACAGTCTCGTTCGAACGTAGATACGAACGCGACACTAACAAATTAGCCCTGGAATAGTCTATAAACTGAAAAGACATAGTTTAATTTAAGTATTCATAATATTAACTTAGTAAATCATATATTGAATCACAATAATCTTGGTAGTATATATTTAAGTTATTATTAGGGTGTTCAATTATCACAAGCATACACATAGTGATAAAGTTGAAAAATTAATTGTGTGTTGCATAATTGGTTTAGAATTTAAAGTGTAATCATACACAAGTAATTTCATCCAATCTTGATTGACACATATACATAAATCTACACATATCGAATATTGTATTGTAAATCATAAGTGTAATACTGAGTTTGAATTGCTAAGAGATCTTATTGAAGAAGTGTTTAAAGGATATTATGTCAAAAATGCGATAAGAGCCTAAGTGGTCAGGGATTTAAGTGGTTACTCCGGACCCCCCTCGTCCTCTGGGAATATTCCTTTCTTTACTTTTCATAAGAATCTTTAGTCGAAATTCAAGGACTTGTGTTTATTGGAACCACTGTCCAATAGAACAACGAGTGGATACTTGGTATATCACTTGAACAAGATCATTTGTTGATCGTTGTGCGAATTATCTTTTGTAGACTAATTGACCCCTGTTGGTTTTCCAGTTACATATGGCTAGCGAAAACATCACAGTACCGGTCTCTCATGGAGAAAAATCGGAAAAATTTAGTGGGGCAAACTTTAAACAGTGGCAGAGCAAAATATTGTTCTACCTGACAACTTTGCAGTTGGCTAAATACCTCAAAGATCCTCCGGATCCTGTGGAGGGTGAATCAAAAATAGCCAAGCAATTGCGGGAAGAGACATGGTCGTCTGGCGACTTTTTGTGCAATAACTACCTTTTGGGTGGACTTGACAATACCATGTACAATGTGTACCCATGCATGGTTTCTGCGAAGGTTCTTTGGGAATCTCTCGATAAGAAATATAAAACTGAGGATGCCGGACAAAAGAAATTTGTCGTGGGTAGGTTCCTGGACTACAAAATGGTAGATTCAAGAACGGTAATGTCTCAGTTGAGTGAACTGCAGTTGATCATTCATGAAATACTGGATGAAGGTATGAAACTCTATGAGACGTTTCAGGTTGCCACTATTATTGAAAAGTTGCCTCCATCATGGAAGGACTTCAGGAGCTATCTGAAACACAAGAAAAAGCAGATGAGCCTTGAAGGCCTTGGAGTTCGATTGAGAATCGATGAGGACAACAGGATATTCGAGAAGGCCAGCTACAAGACTATGGAGTCTAAGGCCAACATCATTGAGGGTGTAAATGGTAGCAAGAAGAGAAAGAACAATGGAGCTGATTCTTCCCAAGCAAACAATAAATTCAAGGGGAAATGCAACAATTGTGGAAAGAACGGTCATATGGCAAAGGACTGCAGAAACAAGAAGTCTCAGGACAAGGGCAATAAAAAGAAAAATGAGGCACATGTCACTGAAGGTGAGCAGCTGACTGATGAGATCTCAAAGATGGACCTATCAGCAGTGGTAACCGAAGCCAATATAGTTGGGAATCCGAGAGAATGGTGGTTAGACAATGGGGCTACTCGTCATATCTTTGCAGATAGCAAGATATTTTCCTTGTATCAGAAGGTCGATGGCGGTGATCATCTCACAATGGGAAACTCGTCTACCTCTCAGGTGGTTGGACAAGGCACAGTGGTTCTGAAGATGACATCCGGAAAGGAGCTAACATTGAAGAATGTATTGCATGTTCCATATATTCAGAAGAATTTGGTCTCGGGCTCTCTCCTTAGTAAGGCTGGTTTTAAGCTTGTATTTGTTTCTGATAAATTTATAATGACTAAGAATGATATGTATGTAGGAAAATGATACCTCACTGAGGGCCTTTTCAAATTAAATGTAATGACTGTCAATCGTGCTATTAATAAAGCTAAAACTTCTGCTTATATTATTGAGTCACAAAATATATGGCAGGAGAGGTTATGACATGTTAATTATGATACAATGCGTAAATTAATTAACATGGACCTTATACCTAAATTTGCAATTGATAGCCAACATAAATGTAAGGCATGTGTTGAAGCAAAAATGCATAGAACAAATTACAAACAATAAATATTGCTTTCCATTATAAAGACAAGGCCTCACAAATTTTTGCCTTTATTATATCTCAACTCTCTACTTGTTGCTTTCCATTATAAAGACAAGGCCTCACTATAAATATTGTTTCACCAATTCATGTTTCTCACACCAAGATTCAGGATCCTGAACTGTTCGATTTAGGATTCAAGATGATTTTTCGTCTCAATATTAAATTCCAAATTTTTCCAATCACGATCCTGTAAAAAAATTATCTCGTCCCATACTTTTTTTAAGATAAAACAAATGTCACGTCTTGTCCAATTAAAACCTCATTTCACCCGTAAAAATCATGCCTCAACCCACTAAAATCATGTCTTGTTTTTTGTTATGTCTTGTTCCACTAAAAATCTATCTCATCCAATTTTCAAATCAAAATATAAAAATATGTCTCAAATCTCATCCTATTCGAAATTGAGTGGGAACGTGACGGTGAAAATTACCATCCCTCTAATAAAAACTTTTATAATATCTATTGATATTTTTTAATATTTTTTTATTTTTATTTAATTCATAATAATAATTTTTAGGATTACATTAGGAGAAAATTTGAAAAAGTATTAAAAAAAATTATGAAGCGAGAGAGAATAAAGTATTATGAAAACTGTATGAGGAAAGTGGTATACAGTGAAAGTAATAGAGAAAAAAGTGGCAATCTCCCAAAAAAATTCATATTCTTCCATTTTGTCTCTATTATGTCTCTACAATATTGCATTAATTTAATGGTGTCATATCATGAATCGAGATATGATTCTAAGCTTTTCATTATATTTTGTCAAGTTTACTTCAATAATAATGTAGAGTTGTCCAAGGGGCATGATTTGGTAGTGTAGGATTCAGAATTTCACCTTGAAGTATTGGGTTCGAATCCAGAGAGTGCATTTCTTATAAGAGCCTAGAACAGTCGGGAGTTTTACCTGCTCCGCGTAAGCCCGGAAGGGGTGGTTTGACAGTGGGATTTCCAACGATTTCAAAAAAATAATAATGTAGAGTTAAGATTCAGTTATATTTAAGTTATTATCTAATAATTACCAATTACTATTTAGAAAAGTTCAGCTCACATCGAATTGAGGTTTGTCAAATTACTATATGTTGTCTCCAATGGGCGTGACTTGGTGCTGTAAGGCTCAGGATCTCACTTTGAGATCCTCGGTTCGAATCTAGAGAATGCGTTTCTTATAAGAGCTTCACAGTCGGAGATTTTACATGTTCTGCTTAAGTCCGGAATTGATGATTTGACGGCGAGATTTCCAATAAAAAAAAAAATACTATATGTTACTAGAGAAATAAACTGCGGGCAAGATGAGTAGAGATAAGCCAATGAAACTCATAATAAATACAAAACAAAGGCTAGTAATATGGTTGCTAAAATAATAATCAAAGCTTTTCTTTATGTATGCTATTTTATTTTTGCTCTATTATGTCTCTACTCTCTACTTGTTGCTTTCCATTATAAAGACATGGCCCCAAAATTGTCAGTTTTAGTCAGCATATCCCTATAAATATTGTTTCTCACACCAAAATCAACAAATTACAAAAAATTTTAAGAGTTAAGATACAATTAATCGAAGATGAAGAAGCAAGGTTGTGCTAGCTTTATTCTTCTTTTTCTTGTCACACTGAGCACTGTTGAAGCTGGGACATGCAGATCCAGCGGGAAGATAAGAGGCAAAAAGCCTCCACCAGGACAATGCAATCAAGAAAATTACTCTGATTGCTGCAAACAAGGCCAGCTTTATAGCACTTACAAATGTTCACCACAAGTGACAGGACATACAAAGGCTACATTAACACTCAACAGCTTTGAGAAAAACGGAGACGGCGGCGCCCCATCTGAATGTGACAACCAGTATCATTCAGATGATGAACCTGTGGTGGCATTATCAACTGGGTGGTACAAGAAAGGCAGCAGATGCTTGAACTATATTAACATATATGGTAATGGTAATAGTGTTAAGGCTAAGGTTGTTGATGAGTGTGATTCTACAATGGGTTGTGATGTAGATCATGATTATCAGCCTCCCTGCCCTAACAATATTGTTGATGCTTCAAAAGCTGTTTGGAAAGCCTTGGGAGTTCCTGAAAGTGACTGGGGTAATTTGGATATTTCCTGGTCTGATGCTTGATAGTTTAATCTCTTTATGCATATGATAAATTATGATGCTTTATTTTAAGTTTGTGTTTTCTCAGTCATGTTTGAAGTTGGTGTGATAAGTTTTATGTATTTATATATGTAAGCAGCATTAATTTTTTCTTTAGTTGATGCTCTGTCATAGTTTGTGAAATTCTCTGTATGAACTATAAATTGGAACAATCATCTTCAAAAAGATTATGAAATAATGCCAGTTACTATGTTATGTTCAGTGATTGCAGCAAATCACCAAACAAAAATTATAAATGAAGAATATTTCCAACTTCCTGTGGTCTGTTAACAGACCTGGCTGGTTCGGTTTGGTTCCGAACCGAACGGTTTACGGTTTCAAGAAGTTGTAATCATAACCGAACCAGTTCAAATCGATTCCCATTCGGTTACGATTTCAGATTTTTTGGAACGGTACCAATTTAATCTTTCATTTTTGAAAAAAAAAAAAAAAAAGATGGTTCCGATCCAGTACCGAACTGAACTTTAAATTACGGTTCCATTTATATAGAACCGTAACCGAATCGAACCGTGACCGATCTAGTTAATGATTATACAAAAAGATTCTATTTTTAATTCAAACTGCACAGACTATACAGTAATAGTTTAATAACTAACAATAAAAGCCCGAGTTATCTGATATTAGTGCAATTTTAACCTGAAAAAATCGAAATAGATTTTGGTTCGATTCCGAATCGAAACCGTGACCAGATCTAGTTAATGATTTTATACAAAAAGATTCTATGTTTTAATTCAAAACTGCACAGACTATACAGTATAGTTTAATACTAAACAATAGAAAGCCCGAGTTATCTGATGATTAGTGCAATTTTAACCTGAAAAAATCAAAATCCAGAGATCAGCAATGGCATTCAAGTTTAGTACTAGATTTGTTGGAACACGAGATTTATCTATCTAATTATTCCATTAAGCATATGTCTTAACTTCCAAGAGCAATAAACAAGCATAAAAGCCAAAGCTTTACAAGCACAGCCAACAAAACCAGAATTTGGCATACAGGTAGAAGAAACTTAGACAGAGAAACCAGTCACCCATCACAGCATACTATCAGTTCTAGCTGGAAGCCGCCTGAAGAAATTAATTGGTGCTGAGGGTGTCTTGTGCCGGAACCTGGGATGCCTCATGAAATAACACCCAGCAAGAAGAGCAAGCACCTGGAAAGGTGTCACATACAATACAACAGCAGCTATAAGACAGAAATCACGAATATGATTGTGGCACGAGGATCTCGCCAGCTCAATAGTGCTTGAATTCGCTCTCCTTGGGTAGCCACATCACCCACAACAGTCTGTATCCTCCCAGCCACACTCCTGAGTCGATCATACCTCATGCGAACTATATCAGGGCTCTTTGTTGTGGGAAATGTATCAAACTCCTCGTCTAGCTCATCAGGGTGAACTGCCTCTGCGTAAGATATTCTTGTGTTCATGTGAGGAGGGTATCTTGGACGAAAGCGGTAATTCCAAAGCCCAATCATAAACATGTAGAGAAATGCAGTTGGCAAAATAAGTTCTGGGAAACACACAAGCATTACAAAGAGAATATGTACTAGAACTGTTGTGATAGGGTTTCTCCACATGCAAACTTCCCCAAACCATTTTCCAACGGCAAATAATGCTGAGAAAACTGACATGAGCCTGAAAAAATTTGCCTTGCTGCGCCTCATGCTCCAGAGATGAGAATCCACATCAGACATGTATTCAACTACTTCCTTCCTCAGAGGAGGTTCTGCCCTACTAAGTCGAGCTGCCACAATGTTGACAGCCTGGTGACGCAACAATCCTGCTGCACCACAGTCAATGGCCTCACATAATGCATCTTTGGTAAAAGCGGTCGTGAATATAGAAACATCATGTTTGTAAATGATGTGTACGAAAACCGTATTGCCAGATGCAATTCACCCATCTTCTTAACACCAGAGGGATGGAGAACTAGAAGGGGGTAAGAGTGTGTATAAACACGACCAGTTTCAAGAGTAGAGATTCTAATCCTTACCTTGCCAATTTTCATGTCTTTGTTACCACTTGAACCGCCAATGTGGCTGTTATCAAAAACTCCCACAGTCAGAACTGTGGCCGGATCATAAACTTCCCAGTGTACTGCTCATTATATTTCGGGCTCAAGCTATTAATTATGGTTCGAGTTCTAACCCCATTTGTGACCATATTTGGCAACACAATATGTGTCGGATGAACCTCTTCCATCTCTTGTTTTCATAGGGTGGAGGCCATCAGCATTAAGAACACCAAGCTCCAAGACACCAATAGATGGTTTCCAGAGCTGCTTGGCTGTTGGTCGGAGATCACTGCTGTAGTGAGTTGACTCATCAAGCACATGGTAACCTCCATCAAGACAGACACGAAGATGCAGTCTACTAGAGAACTTATCTTTCTTTGCGTTATCTCCATCCATTGCAGCTGATACAGACTTTTCAAGATTGAACCACCGGGTGTGGACAATTCGATCATCAGCACGCTTCTCAACATTGTGCAGTGGTATCACAACTTTACCAATGGTCTCATCTTTGTTGGAGCCCACACGATCTTCAACTGAAAGAACCAGATGATCTTCAAAGGGTTCAGCAGCAACAACATCATATCCTCGTTCCAAACTGGATTCAGAGTCCGAGATTGAGCAGATTTTGTCTTTAGAACCTGGTTACCAATCTGCACCTTAACATATGCATCAGGAAACCGGTTCTTGTCAGATATGACCAGGTCTTGTGCCTCAATCACATTACACGGACATACCACAGCCTGGAGAATGATAAACTTTCGAGCGGATATGTGTGGAGACATTTGAAGAACTATCAGTTGGAGTAACAGCATCAGAATGCCAAGCATCAGGAAAGCCTCATCAGCTTGTGTACCATACCAGACAGCAAGCATCAGTTCCCCCTTTTTTTTCTCCCCTTTCCTGTCATCAAGACGATACCACTCTGGGGCTAATGGACTATCAGGTGGAACTCGTGTGGGAACCTCATTCAGGTCAAACCTTGTCAACCCAACAAATTCATCCTTCACCATATTCTTATCCCTGACAACAACTTCCAGCACAGATGACTGCATCCTCTCCCGCGCAAAGGCGAACACCTCATTCCACTCAGGATTCTGTTTCTTCTCATAGTACTTTGTAATCCCTTGTAGTTCCCAACCTTTACTTCAACAAATGGGTCAAGGCTCCCGGTCACATCCTTGGAAGGAAGGTCACGGGCTTTAACAACTCGAACAAATAGGTAACGCATCTGCTCAACAAGGTCATAGGTGCTGGCCCGCCTGTCACCATGTACAACTCGCCCTCCAATTATTTGCCCACCACCAAGAAAAGGGCTTGTTTCTTTAAGTGCATAATCAGTTGGTTGTGATGAAAACCCAGAGTATGTGTGCACAATTTGAGGACCTTGCGGTTCAGATTTCATTTCATAAGCCCCATAACTCATTGTTGGCTGAGATGTTGCTGGTGAAGAATGCTGCTGTTGTTGGGAGGGATTTGTATTTGGAAGATGATGAAATGTATGTCTTCTCTCAGCTTTGTCATCTGAAAATGGTTGCGCTTGAGATTTGGTTGAGCGGGAATCTTTATGCATAGATGATTCCATTGCAGGTAAAGGGTTTGAAGATCTTATTGATGGATCATCAGTAACAAAAACCTTCAAACCAAGCTCTCCTTTTACACGAGAGAAGATGCCGCGCTTTTCCAGAGGGTAGTGTAAAACAACAGCATCAGAATAAGGGACGAATGATGTCCCAGTAAGGCAGACCTTACCAAGGAAAGATTTGGAGTTGGTTGTTCTACCATGATTATAGACATGGGCATCAAGGGTGAGGTTTGATAGATTGTTGGATCAGAGATGTTGAAGTAGAAACTTTCATTCCAAATAGGATTGAGATCTTTGTCTTTAGTCGTGGTGCGGAATTTCTGACCATCAAAATGGGCTCTACAAAAGCATTGGCTGAGCCCTGCCCGTCTTTCGGCATGAGGTCGTGGGCACTCACAACCTCTACTCCTAGCTTGAGATTACTCATGGTAATGGAATCAAACCAGCTTTCCTTCAGGGATTTTCAGAAAGCAAGAAGTACCTGAAATCAATCACATATATAGACTTTAAAATTCAACATTTTACTCCAGAATCAACAACAGGATGTCTAATTGACCACACAGTACAAATATCTGAACAAATACAAAGACCCTTATAACAATTAAAGCAAGCAGCTCAGTTGAATTCTCTTTTCCTTACAGAAATTTACAGATAGATACCACTCTTTCTAGAATCTGTAAAGAAATAAAGAAGGGGAATAAATTGTTCAATTAAACAAAAAGTTGATCCCTTTAAGAAAGCTACATCTCTTTTAGCTAAGTATCAAAAACTATTAATAACTAAATACTAAAGCAAAGCAGATAAAAGTCAGAAAGTGAATCAAGAAAAAAAAAATATCTCTATATTCTAACTTTTTTCAACTGTCTTCAAAATTAAACAGAGCATAAATACATCAAATAAAAATAAACCCAGAACAGAGCAGCTCCTTTTGGCAAATTTTCATTTCAATATGATTTTAAAAAATCTACTTTTTTCTATTATAGATGATGGCCAAATCATCCATGTGAGAAAATATTATAAGAAACAGAAGGAAAATAGGAAACCCCAAAAACTGACCTTCCTCTGTTCAATCTATGGAGCTTTTGCAGGTGAATTTTTGAAGTGGGTGAAGCTCGAGCCAGCTCGGCTTATGGGGAAAATAAAAGTTGAGAACTTGAGCTTTTAATGATCAAAGAGACTGAATATAAAAGGAAAAAATGACCAAAAGGTTCAAGAAATGAAATTAAAAAGAAGTTTCAGCGAAGTTACAGAAGAGAGATGAAAGAAAAACAAAGTCGTCGAAAACGAGTGAACGTTGACGGGAAGGTGTGTGGGTCTTGTAATTTGGTTGTTAAATTAGAATCCTAAGAATATATTTGTTATAAGAATTAGAGATAAGATTTTATCTTTTTTATTTAAATTTTGGGTTGGATAATTTACCCAGATAAGAATATATTTCTTAAAAAGGTTGACGGTAAAATCAACGAAGAGTGAATGCAACTGAGAGGAGGATGTGTCTGTGGGGTCCCACTCTCTCTGTTTCTTCTGCCTCTGTTATGTTAATAATACATCTAGGAAATAGTCCAAATCTTCTATTTCATCAATTGTATTCTCCATTAATTAAATTTGGACAATTAATTCTCTCATTAAATGAGAGAACTCTAACTTTAATACTCCACTAATCAATTGTTCTCTCATTTAATGAGAGATATTAATTGTCCAAATTTAATTGGAGGAGAAGATTTGGACTCCCTACAAAAGTGTTTATATGGTTTGGTCAAATCGCGACTCGATCCGACTTGATGCAATCTAATATGATTTTAATATAATTTCGGGTTATAATAAATTTGATTCATAAAATCGGATCGAATCACATATTTAGTATAAAAAACGATTTAACACGATCCTATCCGATTTTGATAGTTTTCCCTTTTTTTTATAATTAAACTATAAATTCTATCAAATTGTATCATAAAAAATATATATGTATTTTTTTTCTGACCTGACTCGTCCCGTATTTTTCTGACTCGACCCGCATGGGTTACATTTTCGAGTTTCAAGTCTTTCGACCCGCATGACCCGACCCGGTTAGGTTTAAAAAAAATTTAAAAATGATTCGACCTGACCTCACTATCAGCGTTTCGTTTTTCAAATTTTGAGCTACTCGTGAATATCAGTCATTGTTCTGCACTCGCTTTCTTATTTGAACAATGTGTTGCGCTTTGTTTTTCAGGTAATTTTTTATCTCGTCCCATCGTAATGAGAGTAGATTATTTTTATTTCAGTTTCAAAATAGGACGGGATAAAGAAAATGTCTTGAAACGTTTAAAGGGGCGGAATTGAGATGATTTTTTTGTCTTGAAAAAATAAATCGAGATTTTTGTATCTCAAATACAAATTCAACTCATCAATATGCCACATAAAATAGCAATATGCCACATAAAGATAACATTTAGATATATTATCTCTCTTAATCATAATCATTGGTTGTCTTTTCTTTCCCTCTCACTATTGTGCTTTATAATATAATATTTCATATTAAATATTCAAATCATTATTATGATTCGTGGTAGGAGCCAGGAGTATCCTATAAGACATAATAGGAAAAAATTTAATTACAATGTCATTGATTGAATGTTTATTAATGATGATTTCCATGTAAGAGAACTAATAATTTTTTTTAAGTTACAACATTATGTCAACCTAATTTTTGCTTTATTATGTGAAGAGAGTTCAAACTTAAGTTCTCATATTTTATATAATTTTTTTTTGGAATTGTTGGAAATCTCGCCGCCAAACCACCCATTCCGGGCTTAAGTGGAGCAGGTAAAACATGCGGCTATCACAGACTCTTACAAGAAACGTACTCTTTGAATTTGAACTGAAGACCTCAAAATGATATCCCGAATCCCAGTGGCGGAGCCAGGGATTCAACACAGGAGGGGCTAAGTTAAAAAGTTCAACAAAAAAGTACCAAAATTTTGAACTTCATTAATATATTTTCATTCAATACATTTATAATTGTCCTCGACGAGCTTTCATATGTTGAAAACGTTGGATAATTACTTCATTATCAATATTACACAAAATTATCCTTTTCTATGTATACTACTAGACTATCATTCAACCATTGATCTCCCATCCGATTTCGCAATCGATTTTTCACAAAATGCATAGTTGAAAATGCTATTTCCACTATAGCTGTGGCAACCGGTAATATCAATACTAATGTCACCAATAAATAAACTAATGGAAACACTTTATCTTTCCAGTTTCAACCATTCTTCTTGCAAGCTCACCATTCTCTTTCAATCTTGAAAAATCATTATCAGAACCAACATCCATAATATAAACTTCAAGCTGAATTTCAAGTGCCATAAGATCCATTGAAGAAAAATCATTTGGATAAAATTCAGCAAGGCGCAGTAGTTTATGTTTATCAAAAGCTGCAAACGAGTCATTTGGGCATAGACATGCCAAACAAAGGAGCAACTCAGTGTTCGTCTCATTGAAGCGGTTGTTTAATTCTTGAAGTTGCATGTCCAAAACTGCATAAAATAACTCAACACGAAAACGATGTGTATTTGTGATCTTTTGACCCTTGCGTTGTGATCTCCCATTAGTCAAAAAAATATCATCCATATTAGGAAGATCAATGTCATGATTCTCACAATAGGAAGAAACTTCACCAAGTAAAGAGTCTCATCCATTCTCTCTCATGTTTTGCAAGTTTCGCCTATACACTCCAATTAATTTCATGGCATTCACAATGTCTTGGTCTTTTTTTGTAATGCTTGAGATAACTCATATGCAAATCCAAGTATTCTTTTCATCAAGAATAAGCTAAAAATAAACTCAAATGAATGCATGAATTTCAGCAATGTTGTAGCTTGAAATCTTTGTTCAGAATTTCCCTCATTCGAAATAATTTCAAGCATATTAGTAATAGATGAAAACATACTAATTATGCTGTAACGTACCATAATGTGAGCCCCAACGTGTATCAGCAGGACGTTTCAAACTTATTTCTTGATTTAAACCTCGTCCACTTGAAATCTCATGACTATTAAGTGCTTCAATGACTGCACGAGCATGTTCTTCTTGAAGAATATCACGACGTTTTGCTGAAGCTCCAACAACATTGACTAACATAGTAATTAAATTGAAGAGAGAATTAACGTCTTCATTCTTTTTTGCCACAGAAATAAGAACCAATTGAAGTTGATGGGCAAAACAATGAATAAAATAAGCACATTTATTATCCTCCAAAATGAGTGCTTTAAGGCCATTGAACTCGCCTCGCATATTACTAGCTCCATCATACCCTTGCCCACGCAGCCTAGACATACTCAATCCATGCCTAGAAAATAGCTTGTCAAGTGCCTCTTTTAGTGAAAGAGCTGTAGTACTAGTAACATGTTCAATACCGATAAAACGCTCAACCACATAGCCATTTTTATCCACATAACGCAAAACGACAACCATTTGTTCCTTTGATGATATATCACGAGACTCATCAACAAGAATAGAAAAACAAACATCACCCATCTCTCTAATAATAATATTGGTAGTTTCAACTGAAACACAAGTTACAATATCTTTCTGAATCTCATTTGATGTCAACTGAAGATTTCTAGGAGCATTTTCAAAAGTAATAGCATTAATGTCCTCATTATGGTCAGCAAGGAAATGTAGAAGCTCAAGAAAGTTCCCTCGATTATTTGAATCTTTAGACTCATCATGCCCACGAAATGCAAGCCCTTGTTTTAACAGAAATCTAACACAATCAATAGTAGCATTCAAATGGGCTCGATATTCACTTCGAGTTTTTTCTGAATGTCTTGAGAAAGCTATTTCAATATGCTGCTTCTGATTCATCAACGCTTCACAATCCTGTCTAGCTTTATTATGAGCACTATTGATATCTCCCTCATGTTCAATAAATTTTTCTTTCTTCTTCCAATTCTTAAATCATTGACCAACAAATATATCACCACCACTTTGTTTACCATTCTCTTCTTTAAAAAGATAACAAAAAGACAGAATGCAGCATCTTTTTCTATCTTTTTTCCAACCAAGAGCCAAAATTTTCAAACCAAGTTGAGACAAACCGTCGTTTTTTATTTCCAAAATTGATAATTTAAAGTTGTGATTTTTAGGTTGAACATGACCCTTTTGTAAGTACGCTCTTCGGACTTCATCTCGGATATTATGACTATAATAAGAGATTCGAGGTCTTAATCCATGCTCTGTAGGAAGATCTTGTAAATTAACTTCTACATCTTCACTTGAACAATACTTAGTTTTCTTCGGAGAAGATTGTAATGTTGATTTTCTTTTAAAATATTTCTCCATAACTATATCAAATAAACAAAAAATAATTCAGTTTCTTGACAATCGTAAAAAAGAATAACAACAATACAACATCAATCCCCAAAACCAACAAGACTGCAAGACAGGATTGTGAAGCGTTGATAAAATAAACACAACATCAATCCTCAAGTAATTAACAAATGTACAAAATAAACACAACCCATTAACGATTAACCCATTTCAACATCAATTGAAAACAAAAATAAAAATAAAATAAAAATAAAAAAGAAAGATATTTGCTAATTTGCATAAAATTTGCAATCGAAAAAAGAAAGATATTTGCTAATTGAAAACAAAAAAGAAAGATACCAGGGGCAGGGGCTGTCGGCTGAGTTGTGAGTTGAAATCAATGAAATAGGTTGGCAGGGTTGCTGAGTTGCTGAAGATGAAGGGCACCGTCGAGTGTCGGCTGTATTTTGAAAAAATAAGGCCCAACATGCCTTCGCCCCTGCCGAATCCTACATCATTAAGCTAGTTCCTTGGGGACTTATATAAAAATTTTACCAACATCTATATGCTAACTTCCATTTTTAACGTATATATTTGCACTATATGTAAAATATAGTCAAATCAATTAATATATTCAAATTCATTTATATAGAAATAGGATTATCATTAGAACAGATCTTTAACAATGTTACATTAAGATAAATTTTGATTAAAGATAGTAATTAGGATGTCTCATCTAACACTTGTCTCATCTGATTGATTTTTTGAAACGATGTAAAAAATATTCTTAAATCCCAAATAGATGGTTCGTGATTCTGATTTTCGATCAAAATTCATTAACTTTGTAGTTAAAATTCAAAATTATGGATAAAAAAATCATCTTCAATCTCATACCAAACAGTATAATTCACAATAAATAGCACTTGAGAAGTGCTTGTCAAAGGTTTGTATGTGCATAATCAAATCTCATAATTTTGAAAAAAATAAATAAAATAGGTAAATGGATAATATTTGTAAATCAGAACTGATGCCTACCCTCATTTGTACACGTGGCTAACAAGTAAAGTGGGTCGGTTGTCTTTAGAACTGGTTTTTTAAAAAAAAAAATCGAGTTGACAAAATCGGACGGTCCAGATTAACTTTAAAATACCGAAACAAAGCGGGACCCACGTATATAAAATTTATTCGTTGATGGTGGGCTCTGTAATCTATATTAATGAAGTTGGGCCCAAAAATATACCGCCAAGGCTCCTATGAGAGAGCAGCATTATGATTTTGACCCAATGGGCCCTTGCCACGTGGTTTGAGGATTCGGCTGCCAATCAGCTCTTATCTTCATGCACTCGTTTCTCACGTGACCATTTTTGCCCGGCCCCATCGTCACCAATTTTTATTTTATTTTTTTTAATGAAACAAAAAAATCCCTTGGAAGATAAACACTATCATGTATATTTAATTAATGTAATCTCATATTATCCATACCCTTTTTTTTTTTTTGAGGACTTTATATATATACTATCAAATTATCCGTGTCTACGACTCTGTGTTATAGAATTTATCGCATGATCTTTAACAGGAACTTATTCCATTAAAGTACCTTGATTGTTTGGTAAATTATAATTGTCATTTTGAGAGAGATTTTATAATGAAATGATTCTGTTTGTTATTTTTAGAGAGATTTTATAATGAAATAATTCTTTATCTGTCATTACAATTTATTACCATTAGATTATAATAAAATGATTTGAGCTGTCAATTAAGCCACATAAACATAGGTATTTGAAAATGAATCTATTTTATGAGTAGTTTTGTTCTAAACTTTCTGTTGTGTTATATGATTTTTTTAATTATTGTGATATTATATTGAATTTTGTGTGTTTTTCAAACGGTAATATTAATGATATTTGTGTTTGTAATTTTTGATTTTAAAATAAATATAATTATGTAGTGGATTTGTTATAGGTTTTATTGTCTGATTGTATATGGTAAAAAAGTAATTGTAATATATTATTTTATTATAATATGTTTTTTTATTTTAATTGGTATGGTAAGATTTTCTTATTATAATAATTTTTTTTTAATTGGTATTTAATTATGTGAGTTTATAATATATTTTTACTTTTGCAATTGAATGATTAAATAAATTATAGAAACTATGTGCAAAAAAATAACAATACTCAACATCTGAGCCGCTTGAGAAAGTTTAAGAAATGTATAATATGTTTTTTTTTAATCATGATATATTTCTTATTTTAATTGGTATTTTAAGATTATAATATGTTTTTAACTTTTTAATTTTATATTTTAATAATTAATTAAATTATAGATTTTAGGTACCAAAAATAGCAATACTCAAAATCCTAGCAGCCAAAAGATGCAATGAAGAAGTTTTAAAATATTTAATATTTTCTGATTTTAATTGACATTTTAAATCTTAATATTTTTTTATCTTTTTAATTTTGTAGTTTAATAATTAAATAATTTTAGAAATTATATACGTGTTCAATGAATAGGAATATTCAAATTTGATCCGTCAAGTAACACAATGAAGAAGATTATAAGTCGATTTGTTCTAGATTTTATTGAGTTATTATATTTTTTGTAAAAAAAATTAATTGTACTATGTTTTGTAATAGTTTTATTTTTTTAAGAGAAGATTAAAATATATTTTTTATTGCAAAAATTTCTTATTTTAATAGGTTTCTTATTTTAATTTAAAATATAATACTAAAATAAATTATAGACATTTTGATATTATATTGGATTGTGTTTTTACAACGGTAATATTAATAATATTTTATCTCCAAGAGACGTGATTTGGTAGTGTAAGGTTTAAGATCTGACTTTCAAGTCCTAGGTTCGAATTCATGGTGTGTGTATCTTTTAAAAGTCTGGGACAGTGTGATGGAGTTGGTGCTTGGAGTGTCAATCCGAATTGTACATTTTATTATTTATTAATAAAATAACTATATTTTTTATTTCATACCTTATTAATGGTATTGTCATTATGCGTATTAAATTGATGTATAGATATGCTAAGAATGACATCGACCTTATAATAGTTTTGACATTGGGTGTAAACTATTCTAAAGTAAATATTTCTAATCGTTGGTTTTGGAATACAGTCGAATTCCTATAACCTATAAGACTAGCACATGTCGTATATTGGAATTGGAGTTCCAATGGTTTAACCGGATGTACCATGAGTTTTGGAAACTCATATAGACATATGGGTATTCGTTGAAGCGAATATTGAATGACTCATAGGTGATTCCTAATAGTTGGAAATACACACCATCGTCAATAGGAATCTCCTCGAGTCGAGTAGCATATGTAATCCTTTGACTATATGATAGCATTGATTTTGTGTGAGATCCTCCACACTTTGATGCCATGTATGTCAGAAACATTTCATGGTATGGTCTCTAGATGTTCGTTGGGTGTGGACCAATGCACTCAGTAATCAAGTGTGGAGCAAGATATGATATGTCGGCCCGTATGTGTACCATAAGGGGTTTAGGTATCCATGTTAGAAAGTCACGATTCTTAAATCTTTGGTCAAAGTCGATCACCTAGGGTGGATCGCATTAGTTATGAAGAATCATGGACATGTCGACATCAGATGTGCGTCTCAAAAACTTGACGGTATATTCTATGTTTCCTAAGCACAACTCGGATAGCCTACCACGGAGGGATTGTTAAATATATGTGATGACCTCGACTTGTATAGTTCAGAAAGGTCGTTTGTGTTCTTCGTGAATTCGGAGGTGGCTGAATTGCGTACAAATTAGCTATGCTTATATGACGAACGTGTCTGAACTGAGAGAGTCCCAATATGAAGTGTACTCGACGAGCACTTGGGTGGACGATTATTTTTGATAAAAGATAATATTCGATATTATAATTATCAACTTAGATAATCAAGTGTTATTGGATAACATTGATTATTTACTTTGACATAATTGAATTAATTGGATTAATTCAATAATTACACAATGACTTAATTGTAAAATCATAATTATCTCTACCATTTGAGGATATTATGGTAATTGTAAGTATGTAATAATAAGTGGTTTTGGCTTGATTTAATTGGATTAAATCAAAGTGGCAAACATTGAACTAATCCTTGGCTTGATTTAATTGGATTAAATTAAAGTGGGAGACAATGGAGATTAGTCACACCTAATTATACATATTTTGACAAATTAGATTAAGCCCACTTAAAATTTGATTACAACTTTTATTAATTAAAAATTGCCTAAGTTTTGCTATAAATAGCAAGCTTTATGAAGGTTTAATTACAAGTACAAATACAAGCAAATTCTTGAGAGATTAGCCTAAGTTAAAGAAGTGTTTAGAGAAGCTTGTGATGTCTCTACAACATTTCATCTAGGAGAAATCAAGATTGGATCTTGAAGTGAAGCTTGGAAGCATTTGAAACAAGATTGTATCTTGAAGTCAAGCTTGCACACCTTGGAGGCTCTCCAACAATTTCAACAAAGGAGAAGTAAATTGGATCTTGCATCAAGTTTACTAGGTAATGTTTGATATTCTCCTAAACTATGTTTATTTGTGTATTAATTGCATGATCAGATAGCTTAATGTTGAATAAGGCTAATCAATTGTGTTAGGATACTTTAGAAGTTTTAACACAACATGCTTGTAATTAGGTCAAAGATGTTCATATTGGACATGAAACAATCAATAAGAGTTTGGAACTTTAAATTAAAGGTTAGAGTTATGGCTACCATTATAGAATTACTTGATCACTTTTGAGTGACCTAGAATTGTTCAAGAGACATTTCTTATTGGGATTCTAATTTGGTTTGTATATTGGATTTAAAATTTACTCAAGTGCGTATTTAGAATAAATTTATATTTTTGTAAAATATTTGATATTTTAAAAAACTTGATTTTTATTCTATAACATTTTTTAATGTTGGTTTTGAAATTAAAAATTAATTTCTGGTGTTTTTAAAGTGTTTAGGGAAGATCAGAAGCAATTAGGGTAAATACCCTAATTGCTTCAACTCACTGGAAATTCAGTGAGCTGAAGCTTTGAAAAAAAATGTTGGTTGGGCGCACTATGCGTGCACTGTAGCGCGCGCGTAAGCACTGGGTGTGCAATATTTTTGTTTTCGTTCGTTCGGGAGCTTCCAGACTCCGATTCAGTCCCGGTTTTTCCTATACACTCGTAATGAAATATAGTATTTCATTAAATAATTTAAAATTACTCCCAAACTTGATATCCACAGGTTAGACCCCATTTCCGCTACCCGGGGCACCGATCCAAACCTAGGGGTTCCAAAACTGCCCCAACAGAATGGTATCGGTAGCAAAGGCTTAACCACACAACACATGTTTTGAATCTATACCATAGTAATTTTAATATAATTATGCATAAGACATATTGAATATATATGCATGTTTTAAATTAAAACTTTGACCTAATTAAGTTAATGACTTGATTGTCATAAATCTCCAGTGATTAGGTGATTACTTTTAAGTAATAGTATTAATAATGTTGGAGCATTATTGGATGGTCCGACTTGTCAATACAGAGATGAATGAGTTCTTACTACTTATATCCAATAACGTCATTAGTGTGAGGGTATAAGTGCTCGGAACTTAGGTTGCTCCGGTAAAACATTAGATGTAACGTGATGAGTTAATGTTGTCGCCCAATATCATCATTAGTGTGAGGTTGTACATACGAAGCTCATTAGTGCACATTGACAAGTACACACCTAGAACACGTCTTAATCCAATATCGTCATTAGTGTGAGGATAAGAAACGGTTCATGACCAAACTAGGAGTCACATGAAGTGATTGACCTTGGAGGTCTACCTAATGAGTTTACAAAGGCCAATATCGTCATTAGTGTGAGGCTGGTGTAAATGTCATGGGATCAACTTCCCGCTATGAAATTTTGATAGTCAAACTTCTATTTTTCCGTTAAGGGAGATTACAGAATTACGTAAAGTAGTGGGATGGCACTAATAGATTTAAAAATTCCATAATCAATTAGTGTTATTCACTTTTGAAATGAAAATTGTTCTACTACTACTAAAAAATGTTGTCTTGTAGATGGCTGCCACTAATCTATTGATGAAACTTTTGGATTCCAATATGCTAAAAGGAGCCGAGAACTATTTCGAATGGGAAATGAACATACGTCTTGTCTTGGAGTATGAAAAGTTGACTTATGTCACTATCAATCCATTGCCTGTTGATATCGATCTTCACTCTACTTCAGAAGATGAAGAAACTTTTGATAGATGGAAGGATAATAACCTGAAGGTGAAATCCTACATTTTAGGATCGATGGTTCCAGATTTACTGAGACAGTACATTGAAGTATCAGATGCTTGAAGCATCATGCGAACACTCAATGAGCTGTTTGAGGCAAATCAAGAGATGAAACTTTATCGAATGTCTAAGAAATTGTTCTGTGCTAAACTCAAGGAGAGAGAAGATATCAGCACTCATGTTTTGAACATGATAGACCAGATTCGATATCTAAAACGACAAGGCATTGTGTTTGATGAATGGTTGGGCCGTAATTTGATTCTGTCTTCTTTGCCCGGTTATTATGCTGGTTTTGTATTAAATTTCCATATGCATTCGATGCAAGCCACATACGAAGAACTTCATAACATGCTACGCACGGCAGAGCAAGATTTGAAGAAAGACAACCCCACATTGTATCTCCATGGTGGAGTTGGCTCTTCAAAGACTTCTGGGAAGTCAAAGAAAATAAAGATGGGGAAGAAGAATATATCAAAGAAAAACTCCAAGAAGCGCAAAGGTGCAAAACTGAAAGTAGCTCGTAATCAATATCTACAATGCAAGAAGTCTGGACACTGGAGGAATGATTGTTCAGAGCTTTAAAAGGAAAAGCAAGACCCTCAGGTACGCTTTGTATTTTTTCAATTATTGACATATCATTAGCCTTAGATGCAAATAGTGGATGTGTGTTAGACACTGGCAATCCTACTTATATTTGCAATTCCCTGCATGAAATGAGGGTTAAAAGAAGGCTGAATAAATGAGAGGTCTAGCTTAGAGTTGTCAATGGCGAGACATTGGATGTCAATGCCATACGAACAATTGTTCTAGATCTCCCAAATGAATGTAAATTAGATTTGCATGACTGTTATTATGTTCCCTCAATTATCAGACAAATAATATTACTGCCAATATTAGATAAAGATGGATATAAAATAAACATTAAGGATGAAACTTTATGTTTATATGATAAAGAAAATTTATTGAAATATGAATGTTCTTTATCAAACGGTCACTATGTTTAGAAACATGTAGATATGTCTTTAATATAGAGAAAAATACAAGTAGGAAGTCTGAATTAAATAATACTGAATTATGGCATATGAGATTGAGCCATATAGGTGTTAGACGTCTATCCAAATTGGTAAATGATGGTTTGATTGAAAATTTTACCTTAAATCCTTATCTGATTTGTGAGTCATGTATCCAAGGAAAGATGACAAATGCCTCATTCCAAGGTGTTGGACACCATGCTGGAGATTTAATGGAGCTAATACACAGTGATATGTGTGGTCCATTAAATCATGCCGCTCATGATGGTTCCACATACTTTGTGACTTTCACAGATGACAAGTCTAGATATGGATATGTTTATCTGATGAAACATAAGTCGGAAATATTTTACAAGTTCAAAATATTCTGAAACGAAGTAGAAAAATAAACCAGTAAATTCATCAAGTGCCTTAGATCAGATCGATGCGGTGAATACATGAGTGAAGAATTTAGAAATTATTTAAGGGAGAATGTAATTCTCGCCCGATATTGCCCACCAGGAACACATCAACACAATAGAGTGTTTGAGCGAAGAAATCGTACTTTATTGGATATGGTGCGATCCATGATGAGCTATACAAATATTCCTTATTACCTTTGGGGTTACGGTTTACAAACTGTTGCCTGCATATTTAATAGGATTCCATCAAAAGCTGTTTCTACAACCCCCTATCAGATATGGTTCGGTAGAAATCCAAGTCTTAGACATTTAAAGATTTGGGGTTGTCCTGCATACGTTAGAATTGCACAGCGGGATAAACTGGCACCCAGAGGGTATAAATATAGGTTCATTGGATATCCTGATAATTCCATGGGATATCAATTCCACGATTCCGAGCAACAAAATATATTTATTGTTCGCTTTGCAACTGTTCTTGAAAAGTAATTTTTGAGAGAAAGTGTGAATTGTAGAGAGATTAAACTTGATGAGTTTGATCCCAACAGTAAGGAACCTGAGATGGAACCAGAGATCCAACTAGGTAAATGATCTACAACACAGGTTCTACGTAAGTCGAATAGAATATCAAGGCCTTATGAGAGACTGTTTTTAACATTTGATGTGAGCCTTGATGTTCTCCTCTTGGAGGAAACAGATCTGACTACGTATACAGAAGCGATATTAGATATCGATTAGGGAAAATGGCAGGAAGCCATGAAATCCGAAATGGATTCAATGCATGCCAATCAAGTCTGGGACTTAGTTGAACTTCCTGAAAGAGTTAAACCTATTGGTTGTAAATGGGTTTACAAAAGGAAGCGAGAGCCCGATGGAAAGATGGAAACCTTTAAGGCCCGACTGGTAGCGAAATGTTACACTCAACGTCCTGGGATTGACTATGAGGAAACGTTTTCACCAGTAACCATGCTAAAATCCATTAGGATTATTTTAGTCGTTGCTGCATATCACGACTCTAAGATATGACAGATGAATGTGAAAATCGCTTTCCTAAATGGATTCTTTGAAGATGATATCTATATGGAACAAACAGAGGGTTTCGTATCCAGTGAGACCTCAAACATGATTTGTAAGCTCCAAAAGTCTATTTATGGACTTAAATGAGCATCCCGAAGCTGGAATCGTCATTTTGATGAGATAATTAGATTATCTGGATTCATCAAAAATGAGGAAGAACCATGTGTTATAAGAAAGTTAGTGGGAGCATGATAGTTTTCTTAATCTTGTATGTAGATGACATCATTATCATAGGATATGATATATGGATGATGCAAAGTGTGAAAGTCTACCTTTGCAAGAACTTCTCCATGAAAGATATGGGTGAAGCTTCTTATATACTAGGTATAAGGCTCTACCGAGATAGAGTTATGAAGCTTATAGGTTTGTCACAATCGACGTACATAGACAATATGTTATAAAGGTACAGTTTTACCAACTGCAAGGCATCAAATGTACCTTTCCGATACGACATACATCTTTCGAAGAAAATGGCACCTCAAACTGAGGAATATAGAGTTAGGATGTCTAACTTGTCGTATGCTTCTTGTTTTGGAAGCATAATGTATGTTATATTATGTACTAGACCTGACATCAGTTTCAGCGTCAGTGTGACCAGCCGATATCAATCTGATCCAGGTAATGATCATTGGACAGCCTTGAAACATATCATAAAATATCTTAAAGGCACCAATGATAAGTTTCTGATATATGGAGAAGATAAGCTACAAGTTAAGGGTTATACAGACTCCAACTTCCAGGGAGATCCAGATGATAGAAAATCTACATCAGGATACATATTTACCCTTTAACAGTGGTGCGATTAGTTGGCGTTGTACAAAGTATGGCTCAACAGCTGATTCCACCACTGAGGTGGAATTTATAGCGGCTTCAAAAGCTGCTAAAGAAGCTGTTTGGATTAGAAATTTTATCACAGAACTTGGCGTTGTTCCTAGTATTGCGGATTTGATCCCATTGTACTGTGATAATAACGGAGCCATTGCGCAGACTAAGGAGCTGAGGGCGCATCCCAAGTCTAAACACGTGGAAAGGAAATACCGCGTAATTAGAGAGATAATTGAACGAAAAGACATAGTGGTCTTGAAGGTTCAAGGACAAGACAACATATCAGGCCGCTTATAAAGGCCTTACCTCCTAAGTTATTCGATAAACATGTGGAGGAGATGGGACTACGGTACCATCCAGATTGGCACTAAACAAGTGGGAGTTTGATGGAGTTGGTGCTTAAAGTGCCAATCCGAATTGTACATTTTATTATTTATTAATAAAATAACTACATTATTCATTTCATACATTATTAATGGTATTGTCATTATGCGTATTAGATTGATGTATAGATATACTAAGAATGACATCGACATTAGAATAGTTTTGACACTGTGTGTAAACTATTCTTAAAGTAAATACTCATAGTCGTTGGTTTTGGAATACGGTCGAATTCCTATAACCTAAAAGACTAGCACATGTCGTATATTGGAATTGGAGTTCCAATGGTTTAACCGGATGTACCATGAGTTTTGGAAACTTATATAGACATGTGGGTATTCTTTGAAGCGAATACTGAAGGACTCATAGGTGATTCTTAATAGTTGGAAGTACACACCACCGTCAATAAGAATCTCCTCAAGTCGAGTAGCATATGTAATCCTTTGACTATAGGATAGCATTCATTTTGTGTGAGATCTTCCATATTTTGATGCCATGTATGTCAAAAACCTTTCATGGTCTGGCCTCTAGATGTTCCTTAGGTGTGGACCGATGCACTCAGTAATCAAGTGCGAAGCAAGATAGGATCCGTCGGCCCGTATGTGTACCATAAATGGTTTAGGTATCCATATTAGAAAGTCACGATTCTTAAATCTTTGGCCAAAGTCGATCACCTAATAGTGGATCGCATCAGTTATGAAGAATGGTGGACATGTCGACATGAGATGTGCATCACAGAAACTTGACGGTATATTCTATGTTTCCTAAGCACAACTCGGATAGCCTACCACGGAGGGATTGTTAAACATATGTGATGACCTCAACTTGTATAGTTCGAAAAGGTCGTTCGTGTTCTTCGTGAATTCGGAGGTGGCCGAATTGCGTACATATTAGCTATGCTTATATGACGAACATGTCTGTGTAGGGGTTATTTAGGGGGAGAATCCGGTAACGCAGCGGAAGACAGTGGAGATTAGTCACACCTAATTATACATATTTGGACAAATTAGATCAAGCTCACTTAAAAGTTGATTACAACTTTTATTAATTAAAAATTGCCAAAGTTTTGCTATAAATAGCAAGCTTTAGGAATGTTTTAATTACAAGTACAAATATAAGCAATCTTGAGAGATTAGCCTAAGTTAGAGAAATGTTTAGAGAAGCTTGTGAGGTCTCTACAACATTTCATTTAGGAGAAATCAAGATTGGATCTTGAAGTGAAGCTTGGAAGCATTGGAAACAATATTGGATCTTGAAGTCAAGCTTGCACACCTTGGAGGTTCTCCAACAATTTCAACAAAGGAGAAGTAGATTGGATCTTGCATCAAGCTTACTAGGTAATGTTTGATCTTCTCATAAGCTATGTTTATTTGTGTATTATATGCATGATCACATAGCTTAATGTTGAATAAGACTAATCAATTGTGTTAGGATACTTTAGAAGAATAAACACAATATGCTTGTAATTAGTTCAAAGATGTTTATGTTGGACATGGAACAATTAATAAGAGTTTGGAACTCTAAATTAAAGCTTAGAGCTATGGCTACCATTCTAGAATCACTTGACCACCTTTGGGTGACCTAGAATTGTTCACGAGACATTTCTTATTGGGATTCTAATTTGGTTTGTATATTGGATTCACAATTTACGCAATTGCGTATTTAGAATAAATTTATGTTTTTTGTAAAAATATTTGATATTTTGAAAAACTTGATTTTTATTCTATAACATTTGTTAATATTGGTTTTGAAATTAAAAATTAATTTTGGGTATTTTTGAAGTGTTTAGGGAAGACCGGAAGCAATTAGGGTAAAATACCATAATTGCTTCAGCTCACTGGAAAGTCAGTGAGCTGAAGCTTTGGAAAAACAAATGTTGGCTAGGCCGTACGCGCTGGGCGCGCAATATTTTTGTTTTCGTTCGTTTGAGAACTTCCGGACTCCGATTCAGTCCCGGTTTTTTCCTATACACTCGTAATGAAATATAGTATTTCATTAAATAATTTAAAATTACACCCAAACTTGATATTCACGGGTTAGACCTATTTCCGCCGTCTGGGGCACTGATCCGATCCTAGGGGTTCCACAACTGCCCTAATAAGTCGGAGGGTTTTACCTGCTCGGCTTAATCCCGAGTCGGATGGTTTGGTGGTGGGGTTTCCAATATATATACACTAGTGTGTGCCCGTGCCTACGACACGGTGTTACAAAATTTATAGAGAGATTAAGATTCTATTATTTAATTTGTTTATAATGAAATGATTTTATTCATTAATAAATGATTTTATTCTTTAATTTATTTGGTAGTTTTCATTTTCCATTTTTATAGAGATTCTATAATGGAATGATTCTTTATCAGCCATTAGATTATAATGAAATGATTTGAGCCGCCAATTAAGCCACATAAAGATAGCCTTTGGATATATTATCTCTCTTAATCCTAACCATTGGTTGTCTTCTCTTTCCTCACACACCATTGTGCTTTATAATATAGATATATATATACACACTAATAATATTTTGCGTTAGTAATCTTTGATTTGAAAAGTAATTTCAATTATTAAATGGATTCGTTTTAGGCTTTATTATGTGATTTTTTTTGTAAAATGTTTTTATTTTTATTTTTATTGGTATTGTATTTTTTTTTCTTATTGTAATAGTGTTTTTTAATTACCCCGCCGCTAAGCGACGGAATAAGGAAACTTTAAAATATTTATTCTGTTTTTTTTGTTATGATAAGTTTCTTATTTTAATTATATTTTAAATTATAATGATTTTTTTACCTTTTTAATTTTATAATTTAATAATTAAATAAATTATAGAAATTAAGTGTCGAGAATAACAATACTCAAAATCCGAGCATTGGCACAATGAGAAAACTAAAAATATTTAAAATATTTTTTTTTCTAATAATTAAGGTCCATATTTTAATTAATTTTTAAATCTATAATATGTTTTTACCTTTTTAATTTTACAATTAAATAATTAAATATTTTATATAAATTAAATATCACATGGTGTGTTCCGAAAATAATAATATTATTACCTTCTTCACCACAAAAAAAAGCCCAAAAATAGAATTTCGTTTTTCATTTCCTTTGTGTGGATACGTTTTTTTCCATTCCATTTCTGTTTTCGAAACGTTTCTGATTAATTAATTTTTTTTTTAAAAAAATAACGAAACAAAAAACGTATTAGAAACGTTTGGTAAACATGAACAGAGAAAAACAATGGTATGAGAAATGCAAAGTGAGAGAGAGGTGAACAGGTTGAAGTAAGTAGGAAACAAGAGTAAGAAAGATCTCATCATATAACTCTTACTCTTATAATTGGCGGAGACACATATAAATATGTCGAGGTCATTTCTAATTTTTAAATGAGATAATTTTTTTTTCCGATTAAAATTAAAGAATTTCTACAACTTTTTGTGGAAATCAAATTTTACTTCATAGTTTA